>LOJH01002191.1:36249-48041 GCA_001685095.1 Ellobius talpinus | reverse complement strand
GAGTGCTCTGAGAAGAGCCTTCAAACAAGCTTCACAATGTGGAGTTCTGAATAGTGGCTTTTTGTTTGGCCTATACAGTATAAGAAATCTGAATTGGATGATAGCTCTTAAAAACTGGGAGATTTCCTTTAAAAGTATCTCAGTCACCAGGAGCTCTTGAAAAATAGGAAGCTTTGCATCATGGCGTTGCCATGACATTCCATCAGCTCCCATGAGCACTTGCGCGGTGTGTCCTTCTCACCCATGCTACCCATGCGAACACTTTGTCTTAGTACTCTAAGCTGGTGTGGCTGGGACAGGAAAGGAAGGTGAGGGAAGAAATGGATGGCAAGAGAGGGGTGGGCTGGGGAGGGCAGTGCATGCCAGGAACAGGAGAGAGCAAAGAAACAACTTGAATCATAATATGACATTGGTAGGATTTCCTAAGGTGTAGTTAGGCATTGTTGGCAGGATTGTACACACATAACAGTGCATACCACCTTATAGACTGTGTGGAAGTGTCCTGTCGGGTTCGCCCTGCACATCTAAAACTAAGGCAGTTTTCCAAAGGGAAACTGAAAGTTTGAGTGTAACCTAAATGGTGGCTAGCTGATGACGCTCCTCACTCAGACCTGAATTTTATTCCTGCAAGGTATGAGGGGAGTGTTCCCACAGCCTGTCAACAAAATACGCTTTTCAGTCTTGAGAAACAATGCAGGGAGAGCCCTTGTCTGTGGTCAGGAGCAAGGCTGCACATATGTCTTTAGGGGATGCTCAAGCATTCCTTTCTCTGTGGTGAAAGTGTGTGTGTGTCTCCATGCACGTGTGCAGATGCATGTGGACACCAGCAGCCTCGGGTATGCAACTCTGGTGTTACCCACCTTTTGCTGTTTTAAAAGATGAGCTCCCTGCTGGCCAGGAGCTTGCAGGCCAGCAGCTCCAGGGGTCAATCCTCACCTCCCCAGAATGAGGCTTACAAGTACACACCCACCATATCTGACCTTTCTAAATGTAGGTTCTGCAGATGGAACCCAGGTGGTCATGCTTGCAAGGCAAATCATTTGCCATGGAGCTACTCCCCAGTCCTCTCACAGGCTTTAATCCTTTATATTCAGGAACTCTTTATAGACCAGAAATGCTAACTTCCATGTTTGTTAAAAATGATGATGCGGTTGGAGATGTAGCTCAGTGGTCAAGCATCCACTCAGCATGCATAGTCAGCCCCAACTACTGCCAAAAAGCTCGCTCTTAGTAAATCAAAGGAGCAGCATGCAGCTAAGGCTGAGCTAAGGCTGAGCTAAGCCTGGCATGGTAGTGCATGCCTGGATCCCAGCACTTAGGTAGAAGGATTGTGAGTTCAGGGCCAACCTGGTCTACATAGTGAATTCAAGGCTATATAACAAGATTCTACCTCAAATAAGACAAAATGAAAATGGGAGGGGGGGCGACCAAAGAACTTTACAGAGATGTTTTTCTGTTTGTCATTTGTACCTTTCCTTATTTAGTTTGGGAATTTTTGTTGCACTATATAGGATTTTCTTTTATTTAGACAGATCAGACTGGGTAGCCAGAATGACCTGGTATTCACTGTATAGGTCAGGCTAGCCTCTACCTCACAGAGATCCAACTGCCTAGACTTCCTGGGTTTGTATTTAAAGCCTTTACCACCTTGTCCAGCTTTGTTTTTTATCTTGTTAAACTGACTAGATTTGTTGTTTTGTTTGGTTCTTTGCTTCAAGATTTTGAGCCGATTTTAGAATACTTTTCTAGCCTCCAAGTATAGAAGAATTTACTCTATATATTAATTTTAAAAATTCTTAGGTTGGAATCTGTAATTCATTTAGAATTTACCCTCGTGTAATTTGAAGGGCAGATCTGTTCTGTGGTTGCCTGGTTACCCAAACAGCACTTACTATGGTCCATTCTTGATCTGAGATGTCTGGCAGATAATGCGCATCCCTTTCACATGCAGTTCGTTTCTGTGCTTGTGTTCTCCAGGGCCCAGCAGCCGTCTATTAATATGCTGATGCTAGGCTCTTTTATTTATAGCTTCACAATATATTTTCATGTTTGCTTTCCTTACTCCATATTCTTGACTGTTGTTGCTTGATTGTTTGGAATTAGCCTTCTCAGCTTGTCTGATTCTTAGTGCCCAGGAATGTGGCGTTTTTCTTTTTATTGAGCTTTCCTTTGAGAATGAGGGACTAGTCACATCCTTTAGCTTTGTAAGAACTCAAGTCCTTTTGTTTGTTCAAATCTCCTTTTCCTCCATGTCTTAGGCATGTGTCCTCTCAGTTTGGGCCAGCTTCAGTTGACTGAACAGGGTAGAGAATCCAAGAACAGCAGTTCTCAACCTGTGGGTCATGACTCTTTGGGGGTTGAAGGACCCTTTGACAGGGTCTCCCAAGACCCCTGGGAAACATAGATATTTACAACTCCTAACAAGTAGCAAAATTATGGTTAGGAAGTAGTAATGAAAATAATTTTATGGTTGAGGTCACCAAAGCATGGGGAACTGTATTAAAGAGTCGCAGCATTAGAAGGTTGAGAACCACTGACTTAGTAGAACTTCTTAGCCAGCATCAAAATGTGAGGCTGGAGCTCATGAATACAAGGTTGGGCTAGAGATAGACTCTAGAACCACTTTCATTAGTGAGATAGGCAGCAGTGAGCTGGCGTGTTACTATAGTGTGTAAAGGTAGCATTCTCCCAGAAAACCTCACCAAAGGCATCTCATTCCTTGGAGACATGTGGCCAGGCAACATTTTCATATTTTTACCAATAATATTTTAGAATTGTTAGTTTAAAGAATGTTATATGCCATAATTACTGTTTCATAAAGGAACATGTTCATTGTTTGAAATTTTTCTCTGCATTTTTTGTTTCAGGTTATAAAAATAGATGTCTAGATTTATATCAACTATATTGCATAGTCAAGATAAATTTTAAGTCATTAATTTCTTAGAGTAACTAATATACTGATGTTCTTGCTATAGCCCAAAAAGTATAATGGCTTAGTTCTAAAACATGATTACGGGAGCAGATTGCTGCGGGGGATGGTGAGATGAGTTGGTTTGAGTTAGTTAGATCTGGCTTTTAGTTTTCTCTCCAGGAAACCACACAGATATGCAACTGCCTAGAAGGCTATACGTTCTAGACCTGTGCTTCTCACCCTCCCTCATGCTCCGACTCTTTAATACAGAGTCATGTTGTGCTGACCCCAACACAAAATTATCTCATTGCTGCTTCATAACTAATTTTGCTACAATTATGAGTCATAATATGATATGATATAATCGTAATCTGATACGCAGGACATCTGATACGCAACCTCCAAAGGGGTCACAATCTGTAGGTTGAGAACCACTGTTCCGGGGGTAGCCTGTAAACTAAATTCTCAACTAGAAATATAAAAATGAGTGTATGAGTATGTTTTTGTCTATATTTTTGAAATACCTTGTACATTAGAAATAAGAATTTTAAAAACAGGTTCTGTCTACTACTCTTTACCCTGTCTTAGGTATTATTTTCCATATCAGAGCTAGTTCACATTTATTAAAGTCTTATAGACTGTCTTGGGAATGATGCTATGGTGTTGCAGATGAAGGATCATGTTAAGGAGTACTTTAACTCAGACAGGGATGTCACCATTGAATGGTTGCTTAGTTTTCTTTTTCTTCCATAGCACTAGCATTTGCAGTAGGACCTGAAGCAAGGTAGCTTCATAGAACTTCCTACTTAACCTGTGTGTACTGAGAGTAGACTAGGAGAAGATGTTGGAAATGTCACCTTTAGCTTTAGTTTTTAAAAGCTTGTTTGACTGCAAGACTTAGGGAATAATAAAATTTATTGTCTATTCTTAGTAAACATCTCTTTTTTTTCTCTGTCTATTCCACATAGCAACTGTTTTCTCTGGAATATTTATAACTTGTGTTTTGGATTTACTAGGATTTATTAGGTCAATATGCAAGCATAATGGCCCTCAAAACCATATCTCTTGTGCAGGTGTCAGCGTAAGGTTGGAAATACTGTAGGTGAGAGGAAAACAAATTCTCCTGTGTCCACTTCCTGTCTATGCTGCAGTGCTTTGGATTCTTCAGTTTTCACTGCCTTAAAGCTTGGGTATTAGAGTAAGCAGGTAAAGGAAATAACAGAATGTAAAAAACATTTTTTAAAAAGAAAATGTAAGCCATTGCAATACCACGTGGACTACATCTTTCAGCTCAGCATGCTACAGCACAGACTGCCTGAGTAGAGGAGATTCCCAAGCAACAGTGAGAGAAGCTGGCTGTTATTGTCTTGTGGGGCGGGGGCCACCCCACTCACTGCAGTCAGTGTGGGGCCCTGCACTGTGCCCTTGCATTGTAAATAAATAAAAAGCCTTGCTTTCAGGTTATATACTAGCGGCTTTTTTTCCCTTTCCTGGGAGGGAAAAACAATCCGATATCTCCAGAGAACAAGCAGAGAACAGCTTTTCTTTGATCATGCATCTGATTTGGGCCTCTGAATACAGAGATTCTTAATCAGGATAGGTGGGCAAGCATCATAGATTTTGCTAGTCTTCTAACTGAGTGTAGGTTTATAATTATTTACATAGTTCTTTCAGGATTTCCCATTGATTTTTCTTTGTGGACTCCAGCATAGGAAAGCATTGTGAAAATGAAACACTTTGGCTTTTTGTTGAAAACAGTCCCTTAACTGATTTGTCCTGCGTGTTTCTTTGTATTTAACCTTTACCTACCCAACTTACCACCTTCTTTTGTTTTTCCCACTTGGTTCTAACTGAAGCAAGTCTAGCATGCTGGGAAAATAACTTCAGCACATGACCAGAATTCTTTAAAATCCCAGCCAGACTCTGCAAGGGGCCGCTGCCCGTTGCACCTGGGAAGAGCTGGCTGGTCTGCTAGTTGCCCTGCCCCAGGCTTGTGTACATTGTGCACATTCATTAGAAGCAGGGAACATACCTGATAATCCTTACATACAGAATTTTGGTAAAGCCAGAATTCAGAATAAATACGCAACAAAGGATCCTCTTCTAGTCCTCCAATGTAGTCCCTCTGAAAGCTGCATTTGAATTGGACTGGGAACAAATGTTGGAGTTTATCCAGAACGACTCATTGTTTAATCCTGGCATTTTCTCTTTATTGTGTGATCAGCAGATGTGTTGTAAGTTGTTTCAAAAGGAAAATAAAAGTTCTAACAGTTAAAAGTATGATTATCAGAAAGTTTTCCAGATTTAAGGAAAATAAAATTAAAATCCATTTGGGAAATGCTCAGCTGCAGCACTCCTTTTGGATGGATGATTTCTTGAACACGAGGCTCGAGCATTGCCAGTGTTAAGTGTAGACTCTGTCACTGAGCTTCACCCATGGTCCTGCGGTACATATATTGAAAGTGTGTGTGGGATGTGTACACACAAGTATGTGGGTGTGTGCACCTGTTCACATACATGGGTGTCAGAGGTGAACATGAGGTGTCTCCCCCATCAAGCTCTTTCTGTCTTGAGACAGGATCTCCCAGTGAACTGGAAACTTATCATTTTCAGTTAGGCTGACTGGCAGGAAACTCCCAAGATCTGCTGCCTCCATCTTCCTCCCTTATCATCATGCTTAGCCAGCAAGTGTTTCTTACCCATGGAGGCTGCTCCCCAGCCCCAACATGTACCTTTATTTAGCTTCCTCTTGTTTCTTCCTGTCTATGACTCCCAATTATGTGTTCATTAACACGAGTGGTCAGAATAGGAATGTGCTCTCTATGAAAGCTTCCATTCTAGACCTAGCTCTTTCTTTTATTAATGGTGTGGCTTCTGTGGGGACGGGTCACTGAGCAAGGTGATAAACTGCATTGGGGCAAACACTGGCTCCAGATGTTGTGATGCACATAGACACCTGCTCTTCTAGTGCTCATCCTTGAGCTGCCCCTCCATCTCCTAACCTCTGTGTTGGGGTACCAAAGTGGTTTTTTCAGTCCTTTAACTACCCCTGAACTCTGCCGTTGGGAATGCAGTTCCCTACTGTGATGGAAATGCAGTTCATTGAATGAAGAACTCTGAGTGTCAGTTCTGACAGGAAACATCAGAGGATGGCCATGTGTGCAGTGTGGTGTAAGACTTGCTTTCTCAACTTGACAGTAGAATTTGGAGGTTGTTTGATTTGGTTTTAACTAACTCCTAGTAGCACTTAAAACTTGGCTGCTGCTCCTCCCTCACAGTTCCTGTGAATGCTAGAGCGTGTAGGCTGGCCCTTCGAGAGCAGGTGCTAGGTGCCCCTCCTACAGAGCTTTAGGGGTTTCCCCCTCATGGCCCCTGCCCTTCACAAGTGCCTAGAAACCTGCTTGCTGCGCTCAGGTTTGGGTTTGGAGGCCCACTTGGGGTATCTTCCTAGCACATGCTTCTTAAGATCATGTGACAGTGGCAGCCTGCCAGCTTCTGTTGATTCTGAACCAGGTTCACTCCCACCCTATCTTCGTAAAGCTTATTCCCTTGAAAGGCATGTGATTTGTTAAGTCCGGCTCATGGGAATGGAGAACTGTCCTAGGTGCTGAATTATAATTTTCTCTTCTGGCCTCTGATTCCAGAATTTTTGGATTAGAGGTTTGTGCCACTATCCCCTACTTGTTTAGCTCTTTAGTGACTTGTGGGCTTTGGCTACTTCCTGACTGCATTGACTTGGGTTTATTTATAAATGTGTGTGACTTTTCACCATTATAGAATGAACGTGGACACAGGTAACTTTGCACAGGTCTTCGCAGTTGCCCTGGGAGGACATGGTCTCTCTAGCTGGTTTGTATTTCTGAGCCAATATGATGGTTAATGCATCTTTACAAGGCTTTCCACATTGATTTATTTATACATTTGTTTACTTGTTACTGTGCTGGGAGATGAACTTAGAATCTCATAAACACTAGACAAGCGCTCTACCACTGAGATGTTCCCAGCCTGGAACTCCATCGTGGAAGTAGAGATTAAGTTTCTGAACTTGAATCTGATTTCCAGACCTCCAGATCCCTCCAAGTTCTTCTGTGCTGATGCAGGGTTACCATTTTTAGGTCATTGCAATTTGGATTTTCTAGACGCTATTCTTTTTCCAAATGACTGGCAGGAATCATTACTCTCTGTGGCAAGAAACTAAAAGTTGGCAGGAGCCTTCCAATAATTGTCCAATTGGATTTATTTCTTTAAACTTTTGTGCCAATTTCCAAATTATCTGCAGTTCCAGAGCTTCTGTTTTCTTTAAATGTTCAAAGTGAGTGATGCCGGTGCAGCCCCAGTCCTACCCCGGTTGGCTGGGAAGGTGCCAGAGGCCTTTCCTTAGCACGCTTTGGATGGAGCACTCTGGGCAGAAGCCAGGGCCAACAGGATGTCCTAGAACTGCCCAAGTCCTCTGAGTCAGGAGCAGAAGGCAATTTCTGTAGTTTTTGGAAACACTTAGGTTGTAACTTGACTCCTTCAGTTTGTTAGAAGGTGTGGGCAGCCAACGATCTCTTTGTATCCCTGGACTAGAAGCACTAGGGGTCTGAGCAATCACAACCATGTTTCCTGTTTCCTACCCCATTCTTTCAGTATTAATTGACAAATACCAAAAAAGGCCAGACCTCTATCTCTGAAGTAATTTCTGAATGTCGCTGAAATAGAGGTGTGAACTGAACACTGTCATTTCACCTACAGCCCTAGCCTCTTCTTTTTATCTCCTGCTTTGCCAGCCTTGGCTAACTTGATAATAACGAGTCCAGAACAAACAAAACACATCTGTTTATTTTCTCTTGTCTTCATTAACAACTAGAAATGGTTTTGCTTGTTTGAGTTTCCTTTTCTCTAGAATCCTGATATTTATTTTGAATTTGTTTTTGGCCGAATGAGATCTGATGTATGCCAGTCAGACTGAGGGTTGTGTATTTAGTGCTTGAGCTATTTTTTCCTCCCTTGCTCTGGACGGAAGCTTTCAGCCTATGCAGTATGACTTTATTGTCCTGGTTGTGCTGTTGGTAATGAAAGCATTCTTATTTTGGATGGTATGGTGCTGGATAAGTTCACATCTGTCCATCCTATTCCTTTACCTGCTGAGCTTATACACCTTGTTATACTGTTGTTCTAAGATCTTAAAGACACAGAACTGAGTTAGTGAGAAGGAAATGGACTAGTGCTGTAAACAAATGACTTTGTTACCATTTCTCCAGATTAAAAAAGAGAGATATTTATTACACAACATAAAAGTCTGTTTCTCGTATTTTACTTTTTGATGTTCAAAAGGTTCTTTGTGTTGGAGCAAGTGTCAGCACTTCATTCTTGTTCATGGCTGGATAGTGTTCCACAGTATGAGTACAGAGCAGTTGCACAGAGAGGGATCTGTGCAGGTAGATGCTTTATGTAGCTGCTGGGAACACCCGTGTTCAGTGTCTCTGTAGATGTGTATAGGTCTTCCTCAGTTCCTGATGTGACTGTAGCTGTGGCAGCTCATTGTTGAGCTTTCTCAGGAACTTCCAGAATATTTTCCATAGGAGCATCCCAGCAGCTCCTGTGGTGGTTCTGACTTGATGCCCCCACTGTCACATACCGTTACTGATTGTCATCATCCTCATGGGCACCTCAGCATGGTTTTGATTGGCTCCTCCTGAAGAATAATGCCGCAGAGAGTCTCTTCATGCTGCTTGGAAATTGTGTGTCCTCTCTGGGAGAATGTCTTTCTCAGCTCCTTTGTCCATTTTTAGATTAAGTTGTTTTATTTGCCCAGAATTTGTTAATGCTGTTTTTTTTGTTTGTTTTGTTTTAATGTCTTAGTCATTGGGTTTTAAAGTTCTTTATATATTATGGGTTTTAGATCCTTATCATTGCTGTACTTTAGAAAACTTTTTCTCCCATTGTGTGGAGTGTCTCTTTTAGGCTTGCAACACATTGTATTGTTCCTGGGGGTTGGGAGGTGTGTGCAAAGTGTCTGCTTTACTGCCAAGCTGTATGCCTGGACTTACTTTCATGGTAATATCCACTGAAGCACAAAAGTTTCTCATTTCGATGAAGCCTACTTCGCCCTCTTTTCATACCTAAGGAACTCTTGCCTAACCCAGGGTTGTAAAGATAACCACCTTGGTTTTCTTGTCAGCGTTTATAGTTTTAGATATTATAGCTAATCTCTCCTCCATTTGGAGTTAATTTTTGCATAGGAGTCAGAATTCATCCATTCTTTTTCATGACCATAGTCTGTTGTCCCAATACCTATAGCTTTCCATGTCTTAGATTTTTGTGGAATTTACTCCTAAATATTCATTGCTAAACTGCACCCTCAGACAACTACTCTTGTATTCTGTTGTGGCGGAATTGGCCTCCTTAATTTATTTGTCACATTGCTTCTTGTACATAGAAATTCAACCTTTTTGTTTATTGGGTATATTAACCACTAGAAAGAACATTGTCTTAATCCTAGTCCCCAAAGTAGAGAAATGGAGATTGAAGTTCAGGGTCATACTTGATTAAATAGCAATATAAGACCAGACTGAGTTACATGAGACCCTGGCTCAAAACAACACAACTATGACAAAACACACACTTACACCACTAACAGCAACAACGAAGATTCTCATTATAGTTTTAAATGTATCAGAACCAGTTGACAAAGCTGATCTTGGGATTCTCTTCAAGGGGTTATAGAAAATTAACTTGTATCACTGTGTGTCCTACATTGAGCTGCTTATATGCCGGATCATCATGGAGCGCTGGGACAGTGTTGGAGCTACAGCTGAGCAGGAGACTTGATGGCCTGCCCACTCTGTGCTCAGGCCTCGTACTCCGTGCCCTGCAAGTAGCAGATTCCAGCCCTTCCTGTGGATTTGTTCACACTGTTCACACATTGACAGTTGGAATTTCTTCTGTAAAAGAGTTTTCTCTCTGTGTTTGTCTAAGATATTTCTTTGATTCCATCCTAGTTACCCCTGTACTGACACACTCCTAAAACCTATGTTCTTAATTACTTGAGGATGCTACCTTTGGGGAATAATTTCTAGTAACTCTCACCTGGAACCCAGGCAATATATGAGTTTCTAACTCTTCTATCTTTGTGTTTATTTTTGGTTTTTCGAGACAGGGTTTCTCTGTTTAGCTCTGGATATCCTGTAACTCATTCTCTAGACCAGGCTGGCCATGAACTCACAGAGATCCCTCTGCCTCTGTCTCCTGAGTGCTCGGATTAAAGGCTTGCGCCTCTACTTCCTGGCTCTAACTCTTCTATCATATTAGGGTTGATCCCTTTGTGTCTGTACGATGATGACTCTCCTCTTAGAAATTTGAATTCTGTAGAGAAGTCTTAGCACACAACACACTGTAAAGCCATGAGGGAGGAGGTTCTTTCAATAGGCAGGAGGTGATTGAGGAGCAGTGGAGATGGTGACATGGGTCATGGCTTCATAGGCATAGATTAGAAACCAACTGTAGACTGGGCATGGTGGTGAAGGCTGTGATCCCAGTCCTTGTGAGATGGAAGCAGAAAGATGAGGCATTCAAAGTCATCCATGACTATGTAAGGACTTTGAAGACAACCTGGGTTACATGAGATGCTGTTTCACAAAAAACAAACCCAAACAAGCAAGAATTTTTTTTTAAACAGGGAATGAAAAAGAAATGAAAGGTGCTTGGGGTTTCTAGCTGTAACCCCTACTAAATGATGGTGGCAATGGCCGGCACGTATGAGATGGGAGAGGATGGGGGGTTCTTGGACAATAGCAGAGAGATGTTGGTGCTGCTGGATTACAATACTATAGTAGAAAGACAACTTCCTTTCTATTTCTTTACAAATTACTTGATTTCTATATTCAGTAAACATTTTCTTTCTGACATGTAATGGTCACCAAAATGGACATGATCCCTATCTCCAAGGATGTCCACTGAAGGAGAGCTGTAGAAAGCCAAGGTACATAAATACCAGTTGATATCTACATCGTGGAAGGGAGCTGAGGAGACACTGAGAGAAGAGTGGAACAGGCTGATCTGGAAAGGGACAAGGAGGTGCCCACTGATGTCTGGTGATCCAGTGCCCTGTGGGGAGTGGCATTCTAGGCCAACGAATTGATCTCTGCCTCATGGGATTAGAGGAGGCTTAAAGAAACAACGTGCATGAGATGCTAACCTAACCCTGGCATAGGGAACGTGTCTTGAAGAGTAATTTTTAAGATTGTTGTAATTAGATTAGCATGAGCAATCACGAATCTTTTCTGTTTATATTGGAGCTGAACTATGCTCAGACAAGAATAAGGTTGTGGGATGGTGTCCTAGAGAGTGGCCCCTGGGAAAATGAAGGAAGAGCAGGTTATGAAAGACCTGAGGTGGAGTGGGCAGCCAGACAGTGGAAGAACCTAGAGAGGGTGTCCATAGCTAAATGGTGGGACCCCTATCTAGCATATATAAAGCCGAGTGTTGGGTCTCCAGTACCTCAGAAAGACAAATGACAGAGGGAAGGATTGCTTTTGAGGAGAAATGGTGATCAATGA
The DNA here is from genome assembly GCA_001685095.1 of Ellobius talpinus. NCBI lineage: Eukaryota > Metazoa > Chordata > Mammalia > Rodentia > Cricetidae > Ellobius > Ellobius talpinus. The sequence continues at coordinate 36,590 of LOJH01002191.1, read as the reverse complement.
AGCTAGGTGCCTCTCAGGCTACCAAGTTGAATAAAGATTGAGAAGGGGCCATGAGGCTTTCATGGGCACATTAGTTATTTTTTAGATCGGGTTCAGTGGAGTGAAGGAGAAAGGACATCCCGAGAAGCTGCCCTACAACAAGGAAGTAGTAAGTTGTGTGAGTATTGGGTTTAGGAAGCTTGTTGATAAAGGGAGAAGCTTGTTGATAAAGGGAAGGAAAGGGAGTGAGTGCTGAGAGCAGATAAAGGGAAAGCTCCTCCATTGCTGGTGGGAGTGCAGACTGGTGCAGCCACTTTGGAAATCAGTGTGGCGATTTCTCAGAAAATTAGGAAACAACCTTC
>LOJH01002191.1:0-36223 GCA_001685095.1 Ellobius talpinus | reverse complement strand
TGCTCAGCTATGTTCATAGCAGCATTGTTTGTCATAGCCAGAATCTAGAAACATCCTAAATGCCCCTTGACTGAAAGACTGGATAAGGAAAATGTGGTCCATTTACATAATAGAGTACTACACAGCAGAAAAAAAAATAAACTACATCTTGAAATTTGCAGGCAAATGGATAGATCTAGAAAACATAATATTGAGTGAGGTAACCCAGAACCAAAAAGACAAATATCATATGTACCCACTGATGAGTGGCTTTTAGACATAAAGCAAAAACAAAAACAAAACAAACTGCCTACAATTCACAATCTCAGAAAACCTAGACAACAAAAAGTACTATGAGATATACATGGATCTAATATACATGGGAAGTAGAGAAAGACAAGCTCTCTTGAGTAAATTGGGAGTATGGGGACCATAGGGGAGGGCAGGAGAGGAGGGGAGAGGAAGGGAAAGAAGTGGAGAAAAATATATAGCTCAATAAATACAATAAAAATGTTAATTTTTTTTTAAAAAAGGAATCTGGGCTGAGGGCGTAGGTAGCAGAGAGAACCATTGCAGATAGAGCCAGGGTAGTCTTGGGCATGTAGCTCATTGGCAGAATATTGACAAGGCCCTCAATTAAATCCTTATCACTGTGAGAATAACTGACAGCATAGATTGTAAAGGACAAATAACAAGGGGAAATGGTAAACCAGCCAGATGGTAGTCAAAAGGCTAACTGCTAGTGAGTTTAGGAAATGCGCCTTTTATTCCAGGCCAGCTATTGGGTCAGGATCGGCAATTTAGAGTCTCTGCCGTAGACAGTCTAACCCAGCTAGAGTGGATGGTGAGTGTGTGTCAGGAATGAAATCCATTACTGCTCCCTAGTAGCCTTGCCTTTCTGACAGATACACTGATTTTCAGGAGGGTTAAGTAAACGTCCGCCAGCAGCAGGCTGGGCAGGTAGCCCAGCAGAAACGCAAATGCGCGTCATCACAGTCCCAGCTCTAGCCCTTCTTCTATCGCACTGAGGCCTAGTGATGGGCCTAGCAGTTGCAGTTTAGCCAACAGACAATTTGAAATTGTGGTGTTCTACCTTCACATGTCTTAATAGTCTAAATATAGGTAGTATTAGATGCGTTATATTAAAGTCCAGAAAGAGGAAGGCGTCAGTAGGACTTAGATGTTGCCCATTGTAGAGCTTTTTACAATGGATTTAATTTAATTTTTGTTCAGAAATTCAGTTGGCTTTTGAGACACAGCCATTTCTCGGTGTTTTGTGGAACAGTTTTATATTCTTCCCACCATAGAACCTGATAGGAAAACGTTGGTGAAAGAGGTTCTAAACACACTGTCTTTCATTTAAAAGCAAACTTTTTCCTAGACTAGCAAGCATGTCTCCATCCTAATACTGGAGAATGCGTGTTATCTTACAAGACCATGAGAGAATAAGAGCAGCACAGTGGCAGAACCTGAGCCGGTGAGCAGGGAGTGTGCGATCCTGCAAGTTAAGTCCTTCCAGCCCAAAATAAAACAATTTTTTTAAAAAAAATAGACATGAGAATAAATTTTAAGACAATTGTCTTTAGCTTTATAAGGTTGAAGTAAGCCGAGTATATTGAACTCCATTTCATCATTAGCTTTTTCTTTGTTATTTTATTTGATGGTTTGAGATTTTATGTTCCAGGCCTGTATGCCCAAAAGAGGGGTGGTAAGTGGGCAGTAGAGCCACTGAGAGCTGATGTGCAAGTGGATGGAAAATGTGGGAAGGCCTGGAGGCCATTGCTGAATAATCAGGCTGTGGCTTGTTCTGTCTCTTTGTAATCTGTATAGTCCAGTGGAAGCCCGCAAAAAGGGTGTTTGCTTTTCTCCTCATCTGTGTTTTGCCTCAGTGTGTGATATTCAAAGTGAGGGAATTGTTCATTCCTGGATTGGCCTCATGTTCATGACAAGATCTGAGAGTGGTTGGGGTGGAGAAGCTGCCGCTAGTGAGGCTTCATGTGCTCTTACCAGCCCTCCATCCATAGACCACTTTGGCTTTAAGGGCTGGAGGAATGAATGAATCCATCCGTTTTGTGTTATCTGGAACCCAGTGCATGCCAGCTCCAAGTGGGTGGGTATACTTTGGGCTTAGGATGGATCACATGCTGTGAAGAAAGTTGTGAAGACCGGTGATATCCTGTCACTTCTTTACCTCTAATCTCCCGGGCTCCTCATAGTCTGAGAACTGTAGCATAAGATACGTGGACCACACTCCTTTTCTCTTATCTATTCCAACAGTGTCTGTCTCCTTCCCCTTCTGTGAGCTTGTCTGCTGCTCACAGCTCAGCACTTGGCATTCAATATCTGTGGTACAGAATTTATCTTTCTCTCTTTGTCTAGCGTATTTTCTTGTTCCCATCTGACTTAAATAGCCACCTACCTTTCCCATGCCACCCACCCAATGCTTTGTGGTCCTGCTCTATTTTGTGTCTAGTGTTCGTCCTACTTTAGAACCATGTCCTTTATGGATTTGTATGCTCTGCTGCCCTTCCTTTGTATGTTCTTCCCCATGCAATTTTGCAGGTCTGTGGGATCGGTTAATAGCAGATGCTCATGTCCTACCCAGGTCCCTGCTGTGCCCCTGCAGCCACAGAAGTTACTAACTTACAGCAGAGTGACACATATTCCTCTTGCAAGGTTCTCATTACAGAGGTTGCACCTTCCAGAGAATGGGCATCATTGGGTATCATCTTTAATTCCTCCCTCTTCCCCAGCTGGTCATTCCTATCTGGTTGCTCTTTGTCCCAAAACTGCTTTCTGTCATAGCCTCTCATTGTCCTTTCCTTCTAGAGTTAAATACTTCCTCATTACAGATCTTCTAAAATGCGTTGTCTGATAGAAATGTATGTAATTTTCAGTTTTCTAATAGTTGTATTAAAAGACATCAAAAGAAAAACATGAAAATTTAGCTAAAGTTTTCATTTAAAACCAGTATTCAAGTGTCCTCATGCAACATGTAATCTCTATGAAATGTTTTTGACTAATGTTTTAAATATGAAGTCTTCAGAACTCGGTGTGAATCTTATATTTACCGCCCATCTCAATTTGAATTGTCTACATTCCTTCCTTAGAGTAGGTACTAATGACTAGGGTCTACTGCATCTGACTTGCTGCTTCAGAATGTAGAGCCCAAGAAGCATGGAGTGTGAATAGTTTCTTTGATGGGTTCCAGCTGGGAAGGAGGAGGACTGGATAAAGGAAATGTGTGCAGCATCTCCTGACTAGTGATCACCTCACAACCTCTGAGTCGGGCAGTTCCAGCCAGTGTCTCTTTCTTGATGACTGCTGGCACTTCATGACAGCTTTTCAGATTCTATATGACATTTGATCTAAGGCCATGAGTAGAAGAAAGGCTATGAGTGTGGGCTCTAGGGAGGCGGGGGTGGAGTAGTCTAGTCCTAAAGACACTTAGGTTTGCATCCAGTAGAGCAGTGGCAAGATGGTCTGATGCAGACCTTACCCTTCCCACTGTCCGTCCTGTAGCCAGATGACTTGGTTCAATACATACCTGACTCTCTTTTCCTATTTCAAAACATCTAAAAGTGCTTTTTATTTTCCAGATAAACTCTAACACCCCCTTTTTTGTGTGCTCTTTACAGTTGTTCTGGCCTAAATTACCTTTCTAGCTTGTTTCAAATGCCTCCTTCCAATCTTCAATTCTGTGTTTGTTAGTTAGCTGTGGTGGCTAAAAAGAAAATGGCCCCATAGGCTCCTAGGGACTGGCACTAGTGGGCGGTGTGGCATTGTTGGAGAAACTGTGTCAGTGGGGATGGACTTGGAGGTTTCAAAAGCTCAAGCCAGGGCCAGTGGCTCAGATTCTCTTCCTGCAACTCCAGATGCAGAACTCTCAACTCCTTCTCCAGCACCATGTCTGCCTGCACACCACCATGTCCCACCACGATGATAATGGACTGAACCTCTGAACTGTAAGCCGTCCATTATATGTTTTCCTTTATGAGAGTTGCTGTGGTCATGGTGTGTCCTCACAGCAACAGAAACCACAGAAACCCTAGGGTAGCTAAGACTGTATCTACTACCCCTAACGTAGTGACACTAGCAGACACTTGTTACCTCACAGTTTTGTGGGTTTGCAATTCCAAAACAATAGCTTAACTGAATGGCTCCTGCGTGAGATGTCTGTCTATTCAAGCTGCTAGAACAACTACCAGAACTAGATGATGTAGAAGCAGCAACTGCTTCTCACAGATTTGGAAGCTGAGAAGACCAAGGTCATGATCTCAGGCTGATCCTTCGGTGGCACAGGCTTCAAATGATGGTTGTGGCAAAGAGGCTCCTCCAGGTTTCTTTTCAAGGCGTTAATCTCATTTGTGACAGCTTCTACCTCATGATCTATGTCTTCCCCCAAAGTCCCATTGTCCTAAAATCATCAAGGTGGTAAGATTTCAACATTCAATTGAGAGGCAGGGAATAAATTTTTAATCATAGCAGTCTGTTAGAGAATTATAGTCAAGGTATCAGCCAGGGTTGTAGTCACATGGTTGGCATACAGACACTAGCTGTGGTCAGGGGACAAAGTGCATTGCTGTATTGTCTTTTAGGTTTTGTTGTTTTCTGAAATAGGGTCTTGTATATATCAGGCTGATTTTGAACTCACTACCTTCCTGCCTTAGAGGTCTGTGCTTATAAGTATGTGGCACCTATGTAAGGGCTCTATAGACAAACAAAACTAATTGTGTGTGTGTGTGTAAAGGGTTTGTTAAAATTACTTAAAACCAGTAGGGGTAGAGTATTCTAGTGGGGGTTTCTTCCATGCTAAGGAATCCATGAGGCTAAGGAATCCATGAAGCTGGGTCTTTTAGCAGTTGTATTCTGTAAGTAAGGCTGGAAGATTCTGGAGTGTCACCAGTCTTTAGTTACATTAGGAGGCCAAGACACTGTATAATGGCAGTAAGGGCAGCAGCAAGAGAAAAGACAGGCTCACAGGCAGGTACCAATTATCCCTCAGATCTCTTTATATCTATGCTGCTAGCTGGAAGGTACCACCTACTCTGGGTGATGGAGGTTATCTCGAGACTCTCACTTAATCCTTCCCGGAAATGCCCTAGTGTCTATTAGTTGATTCCTGAGCTAATCAAGATTAATGTTCACAGTACTCAGCTCCATGATATGTTGTCTAAAATGCTGATAGCATATCCATACAGTATCATGCCCTCCCCCAATAAAACAGGATCCAGGGGAACAGAGAAAGACCTACATGCTTGTCAGTTTCGTTTTACCCAGCCTCAGAATCACACAGTGTTAACCATAGGATCAAACTTGTCAAGAGGGAATCCACACAAAGCCATGAGAGTACTGGAAGACAAGCACTGGGGCCACATTGGAGGCTGCCAACCAGTATGTGGCACACCTGTGTAATTTCTGTAAGCTCTTGTCCTTTGATGTTCCCGTGGACAACTTTTCGTTCTGTTTCTCTTCTTGTTTCCTTTGTATTTACCATTGAGATTGGATGTGGGTATCTCCTGATACAAGAAGCCTTCTTAGCAGCATGGTCTCTCTCCCATCAACACCATCCCTTAGACCACTTACTATATTTTATGAAAGTTGCCTGTTGCTTTTCTGTCGCACTCCAAGTTCATGAGGGCAGGGACCCCCCTTCTGATTCATTGCCCAGCATAACACTTGGGAACACATCGCAGGGTCTCAGTAAATAATTGTTGGAAAGATGAAAGAAGGGGTGGATGAATAGGTCACGGGTGAACAACTGCCTGGCTGGCTTGTCTTTTCTGCTAGTGAACAGTGACCTGTTCTTTTCATTCTGGATCCCCAGACTATTACCTAGTACCCTGCATGTCATAGGCTTCTGAAAATGACCCCTTTTCTTTCCTGTACTTTTTAATGCCATAAAGATTTTGAGAAATCAATATTTTGAATTTAGTGTTATTTAAATTTAAATTTAATGGTAAAAATTATGTCAACAATTTGTTGTCCAATATTGTTTAAATTTTCTCTGAGTCAACTTTGTGGTAAGATTTTAGTTGTGTTATATTATTAATTTTGGTGGTCGTTTAGGCTTAAGCAAGTACCTTGAACGCGGATGGTATTTCACAAGTGAATGATGAATACATTTACCGTATTGTTGAGTGCTTTGTGCTGAGCATGGCGAGTTTCAGGTCACACAAGAAGAAAATAAACTTTTAAAAATGTTTTTATTAAAACATGGAATTGCTGATATTGAGTAATTTGTCCATTTCTGTATTTAAAATTTAGGCAAAGGCTGACTTCCTATGGTGGCATGATTAATTTATGACCAATTTGCTTTAGAGGCAAGTGAAGGTGCTAGTGGAAAGGAGGTCCAGAAGCAGTGTTATAGCCTCTTTACCCCAGTTGTGCAGATTCCCAAGGCAGTTGCTAAGAAACCTCTGGCACGAAACAGTGGCCCTTAATTATGGTTACATATTCCTCCCAATATATCGTTTAGGAATTGTTGCCTTACGTTTTTATGTTTATTCTCTGTGAGTTGATTCTATATTTGTTTTTGTTTTCAGCTTCACTTCTAGGGTTTCATTAAAAGGGCATGGGCTTGGGGTGAAACAGAACTGCCTTCACATTTAACAGGCTTGTCTTCGTGGTGGTGGTTTATAGGAAAAATGAGGAAAGGGATAGGTTTGGCTGCTAGATGAATAACTGACAGACATGCATTGTGATGTGTTGGACGCATTACTCTTTATATATGAACGTCAATGTTTAGTATATAGAATGAAGATAAAATTGGTCCTGTTATGAGATAGCTTCAAGTAGTGTCAGTAAGCTGTGCCAGGTGAGTGCCTGGCATGGTCTGTGGTGTTTACAGATGTTCAGTCGGGACTGACTAGTACCATCTTGCCTAGGTCTTTAGCTAGTCTCCAGTGGGAATTTGCTGTGCCTATGATGGTCTCACCTCATGCAGAAATGTATGGCCTGTCTACCCAGTTGTTCTCTAGAATAAACTCCTTAGCTGTGCTTCTGTGCTTTGCTCTCCAGTCAGCTAAAGCACTGGGGTCCGGTCAGTGCTATTCTGGGGGGTTGGGTTTTTCTAGTCCTTATGTACTTATCTGCCCTAACCCCCTCTCCTTTTCTTTGATGCAGATACATTTTTTAATTCTTTATTGAAAAGAGGATTATACAACATATTTTGATCATGTTCCCCCCGTCCTCAGATCTTCCCCACATCTACCCACCCAATTTTATGTTGTCTCTCTCTCTCTTTAGAAAACAAAACAAAACAAAAAACAAACACCTAAACCCCACAAGAGCTCAAAAGCAGAAACCAAAATATACAAGCAAAAGACTAATAAGCCAAAAAAAAAAAGTCTACAAAAATACTACTGAGATGGTTTTATGTTAGCCAACTACTCCTGGGCATTAGGCCTGCCCTCACATATGGTTAATAGATCTAGTGGGACTCCAGTGGAGAAAACTTAATTTTCCTTTGCCAGTAGATACCAGTTGCAGATAGTTTCTTGGTTAGGGGTGGGAGCCCATCCACTTTCTCCTCTCATTGCTGGGACCCCATCTGGCTCAACCCTGTGCAGGGCCTGTCCCTGCTGCCATGGCCTCTGGAGTCCATACTCATATCAGTCCTGTTGTATCTAGAAGACACTGCTTGGAGTCATCCATCATGGACACCTTTTCTGTACAGATCCCTAAGCCTCAAGGGAGAACGATTTGATGAAGACATCCCATTTAGGACTGAGTGCTACGAAGTCTCTCTCATTCCCTGCACACTGTCCGGTGATCCAGGTCTCTCTGTCATTCCTGTCGACTGCAAGAAGCAGCTTCTCTGATGATGACTGAGTGAGGCACTGATTTTTAGATGGCTGCTTACTTCCTCAGGCTGGCATCACCAAGGCTAGTTCCTCACCCTACCCATACTTTTGCTTTGCCAGGATCCAGATGCTGGGGCAAATAGCTTGATTCTAGGAAGCTTTTGATCTCAGAGCTCCTTTTAGAATTTGTCCTGTTGGGCTTTCCTTGAAGCCCTACCAGGAAGTGGTGGTATAGATGATATGTCCTCATTTCTGTCTGGGGAGAATGTGATAACACCCCACAAATAGACCATCTGGGGTATCCAGCTCTTGAGTTGAGCGGCCTGTTAAACAGGCTTGTGTCAAAAGTGATGAATAGTTTTTGTGGATTTTGAGCGAGTTGCCAATCGATTGACTCCTGTTTAATGAGAGAGGCCCTGTAAGAGGAGCAGAAGCCCAGCTGCCTGTGTGGGAGCCACCTGCCTTTTCTCTTTACTTCATTTTCTTGCTAATGAAGGAACCAATTGGTTTAGAGCGATCAATGCTGACCTATTAGGATCAGACATTGTTTTGGTGTTGCCAAGGCAATTAAATTCAGCAGGGTAAGGATTAGTGAGAGAAAGGCTGTGTGGTGGGGTGGAGGAGAGAAACAAGGGACTTTTTATTCAGAAACAACCTTTCTTGGTGTTACAGGTATAAAAAGGATTATTTAAAAAAGAACTAATCATTAAAGCTTTTTCCTTCTTGGTAAAATAACCAGGAGATTTGTCCTTAGACTTGTGGAGATAGGAAGCTCTGCCTTATGACCTGATTCAAGAAACATACTTTTATTATTGCCCTCTCCCCTGTTTAAGGCTATGACTTATCCACGAAGCCTTTTCTCTAATTCTGTGCACACAGTGATAGGTAGTGATCGTATGTGCTGAGTTGTCTGAAGCAGCTCTGATTTATCACAGCATAATAGCATAGCCCTGGGTCAGCCCATCAGCAGGTGCTGGGATCCAGAAGTTGCTAATTATTCTTTACTAAAGTCTTGATAGAGAGCAGAATCTAGGACCTAATTGGCTTGGCACACATTCTTCCCCTAATCTCAAGCCCCCTACCCCCACCCCCTCAATGGTGCCTTCCACTGAGATATGCATTGACATTTGAGTAAATAAACCATTAATCATTGGGCACATCCAGTGACTAGAGGTTGGGTCTTCAAAAATCAAGAAGATTTTAAGAATTAGTTTTTTTCAGGTTAGGGAAGAAATAGGAACAAGCATATAAGGCAGAGACAATAAAGTAAATGAAAGAGGCCTTTCTTGAGTAGAAGACACACTTAAAGCAGACTCCTGGATTTCATAGACCTTGTCATTTTTCAGAAGGATTTTGCTATGTAAAGATTTTGATATACTGCTGTTCCATTACCAATATGTGGAATAGATACAGTCGTGGCAAGTGGGTGACAATTCTTTAAATGACTTATATTTTGCAATATTTTAGTTTGTACAGTTATTTATGCTTTGTTTTCAGGGACGCAAGTACTGACCCCTATGCCCAATGGCTTGTTCCATGTAGGGTGCCTCCTACAGACTTTGTCATAAAGTTACCTTTCATGGACTGCTGATGGCTTGCCATGGATGTGACATAGGATTTACCGCTGCTCTCCTCATAATGAGAGCAGAGCCATGAGTTCATTTAAGCAGTGACAGTAGTTTGCATGATGTTGTATTTGTGACTTAGAATTGATGGATATCTTTGGTTTGGAAAATCATGCCTAGACATCTATGTCTGCTTGAGTTTTATTCATCCCTACATCAGTTTCCTACACTATTTCTTGATTATGTCTCTCATAAAAATCTGTTTTGTGTTGCTTTTTTCTTCTTCATGAAGATTTAAGTATCTTTACTAGGAACTGGTGGGTTCTTCAGATACTCCCTGAGGCTTTCTTCACAGATGATTTGTACTAGTGAATTTAGCAACTTTGTACATGAAATGATAATCAGCTTCACCAGAGAAGAGGAAATGAAAACTACATGAGATAGCTACTACATGCTGACTAGGATGGGTGAGAGACCTACAAAACAACACAAACTGTTGACATTGCTCTGTTTCCTGCTAGAACTTGAGGCTAAGACCCTGTTGCTGAAGACACTGTATACTGGGATCCTGGGGCTTGGAGAAATGAAGCTGTGTTGTAGGAAGCCGCTTGTTTGTTCCCGGCTGCTCAGCCCCAAAATAACCACATAGAAACTGTATTAGTTAAATCACTGTTTGGCATATTAGCTCTAACTTCTTATTGGCTAGCTCTTACATCTTTTTTTAATTAATTAATTAATTTTGTATGCAATATTCTGTCTACATGTGTATGCCTGCAGGCCAGAAGAGGGCACCAGACCTCATTACAGATGGTTTGTGAGCCACCATGTGGTTGCTGGGAATTGAACTCAGGACCTGTGGAAGAGCANTGGAAGAGCAGGCAATGCTCTTAACTGCTGAGCCATCTCTCCAGCCCTAGCTCTTACATCTTAATTTAACCCATTTCTATTAATCTATGTCACCACATGGCTGTGACTTACTGGCAAGGTTCTGTCTGGCGTCCATCTCTGGCAGGGCTACATGGCTTCTCTCTGACTCTGCCTTCTTTCTCCCAGCATTCAGTTTAGTTTTCCCTGCCTAGCTTTGTTCTGCCATGCTATGGGCTCAAAGCAGTTTATTAACCAATAAAAGCAACACATATACAGGACTTCCCACATCAAAGCTGGAAACCTCCTCCATGGTGAATAGCTTTCATAGTGTTAGAAGGGTTGTGTAGATCACCAGGAGTGCCAAGTTATTGGTTGTCCTACCTAGCTGTGGGTCCTGCAAACTGTTATGGCATCCAGCCTAGCAAGATATGCCCAGTAGTGGTATAGTAGTGCTGCAAATGTCTTGGGGGTTACCAACAGCTGTCTGATTGACTTTAAGGCTTGTTCAGTAGGAAGAACCTCATGACTGGTACTATCATCTTGCCTAAGAACTTATAGCCAGAGAGGACATAGACCCCAGGGGACCACTATTTTGAATTCATACTGATTCCAACTACACTCTGAATACCTATCCTCACACCCATGGATGACTGCAGCTAGCACCCCTCATCAGAAAAACTTTGTTTTGCGTTGGACAGAGGTTACCACAGAAACCACAATGAAGAGAATAAGTGACTATGGTGTATCCTTACCCAAATGGGACATCAACAACAACATCCCTGAGCCCTGGAACATCAACAACATACCCCTTTCTACCAGGGCTCAGGGAGTATTGAAAAAGAGCCTGAGTATTGAGTATTGAGCCTGAGTATGTACATTCTGGACATGCTAGGGATGTTGCGCTCATGTACTCTCTCAGCAGGTGTGGTTTGCCATGCACGATCAAACCTGTGAAGCTTCCAATGTGGAGGGGGCAAGGGGTGGCTATAACCCAGTGCATGGTACTCTTGGTTGAAATTCTCAAAGGATAATTTAAAAAGTCTGTCCAGCTTGGTCTTTCATTTTTCCTTACTTTGACTAATGTGTGGAGAGTTACATTTCATACCATTGTTTCCCTTTCTATAGGAAAACTATCTTGACAAGTCTCATGGAATTCAAGATTTTCTAGTGGCTCTATTTTAAAAAGCAAGAAGCAAACTTAATTTTAAGTTTATTTGTGTATGTGTTTGTGCATACATCCTGCAGAGGTCGGAAGAGTATTGGGTTTCCTGGAGCTGGGGTTATAAATATTGTTAGCTGCTTTGTGGGTGCTGGGAATCAAACTTGGGTCTTAGGTAAGAGAGCAGTTAGTGCTCTTAACTGCTGAGCCATCTCTCCAGTCCCAGGTTGGGTTATTTTGTTTGTTATTGTTGTTATTATTTTGTTTTGAGATATTTTAATTTTTACCTGCTTTTAATAATGCTTTCCAATGTGCTTCATTAATATATTTCTCTGTACATATATGCTATTTTTTAAAGTACTGCGTGTTTCCATTTTTAAAAAGTGCTAACAAGTTTTGGTGAGGATACTAAGAAATTGAAACCTTCTTAAATTGGTATGAATGAAAAAAGGTTATAGTGGTTTTGGAAGCCATATAACTACTCCTCAAAAATTTAAAAACATTTTACCTTTTGACCCAGAAGTTCCACGTCTTGTGCCTATGAGAAATAATGAGTGGGTAACTACAATAAAGTCTATCCAGGCAATGAAATATTGTTTAGTCATTAGAAGGAATGAATTGCGAATGCTGCTTCAACATGCGTTGAAACCATTGTTTAAAGTGAAAGAAACCAAGCACAAATGATCATATGGTATTTGACTATCCCCAAGAAACTATGCAGACTAGGTAATTCTGTACAGTCCCTGGAAGGGAACGAAGATTAGGGGCTGATGAGCACTGGTAGATTGGGAAGTTGGTTATTTAGAGGTACAGTTACTTTTTGAGGTGATGAAAATGTTAGAAGTGCAGTAAGGTTTGTGTGCCCGTGAATATACCGCAAATCCTGTGTTCTTCAAGTGGGTGAGCTGCATGAGCCCCCTGGGATACAGGTGGTTCACTTTGGAAATCAGTTCCTGCATGTGAGCCAAGCCTGCATGGGAAAGCTATTGTTTGTTGTGGCGCTGTCTGCATCTCAAGAAGAAAAGTCTCTGTGAGCCTATAGCTCAGCCATGCTGCTTAGGTGATGGCACTAGCAGAAGGCTGTTTCCAATTACTCCACTGTACCTTCACAGAGAAGTTTGAGTGGCATATGATGACAATCACTGATGGCCCTCTAACCTCATATTTCATAATTACTACTAGAATCTATTCAGTATGTATGCAGCACTCTCCAGAGGAAGGAAAAAAATCCTATTCCCAGCTGCATGACAGAAAGCTATATTTTTATTAAGAGCTTTGACTGACAATATAAATCATAAATCACCAACATGCTTGAGGCACCAGAATACAGAGCAGAAATATAACCCGCAAAATGTGCCATCATGGTATAGTTTAATATTCAGTGTCCCCAAGATTTTAAAGCCTTTATATGCCAAATCAGAGGATCCATTTTTTTAGGGAGTATCTTTTTCCTGTGAATCTTCATAATCTTGTGTCATATCTTTATCATGTCAACTGATGGTAACCAGCTTGCCATTTGTGCATCTGAATGATTAGCTCTTGTAAAAGGTAGTGCATAATTACAGCACATTTTTCATAAGGCATTCGTGTCACGTAGAGCATGCCCGTGACATGCAAAGCCACTGTCTGTGTAGTGCAGATATTCAGGTGTTCTTGGTGCGATACTGATGTTGTAGAGGAAAGGGAGTATTCTGACGTTTCTGGCTCTGTTTGAAATGCACGAAGAATATGGTATTGCATTTGCCTGCTTTTTGGGGTAGCGATGTGTCATTAACAATTTATTGTGTCATATAAAGCCATGAAATAGACCCACATTCTGAGCATATTTCTCCAGGAGACAAAGGTGCAGATTTTATGTATTGAGTTAAAGGAAATGAAACTTTCCCGGTAAGGATAAGTAGAAAGAAATTTGGCTGTGGAGATAATATATGTCTTTAAAATGTAATGAAAATAAGTTTAAAATGTTCTTTATTAAATCCCACTTCTATTAATTAATTTCTATACTATAAATTTTCAGAGATGCCCTGCTAGTGAAAGACAGCTTAAAGATCAAGAGGAGAGTTTGGCACATTGCGTAGCCCTAGAAGGAAACTATCTTTATTCTGCTGACCTTTCCCCTGGGTTTGAAGAGCTCATTTGCTAGTGTGAGACCCGTGTTCTAATACAACTCAGATTTCTTTCTTGAGAAAAGATAATGCATTACAAGACATAATCTTAACCCTTTTAGAAATGTAGCTTTCATGATGAGATTTTAATATTTCAGAAGTCATGAAGTTTTAACTTGAAGTTAAATGACCTGCGGCTTTAGGCTGTTGTTGTTTATGAGGAAGTCATTTAAGGTAAAAGTGTAGATGGAGACTAGGTGCTTTATATAGTCCCAGCCTCAGAACAGAAGGATTGATGTCAGGACATGCTCCTTCCAGAACACTTTGAAAGGGACTGCGTTGAATGTATAAACACACTAAATTTCATTTGATGTTTCCATTCAGTCAATATGAACTCTGGCAGTTCAGGGAGAGATAGGAAAAGCTATTACCCGTGTGCTGAACATACACAAATAGCACAGTATCCAGGGCGAGGCGTAAAGCATAAAACGAAAATCGTAATGCAAGTCTTAAGTAGGCTACTCTCAAATTGCTCCATCTTCCTTTTCATATATATTTTTTTCAAAAACAAAGCAGAAAAGAGCCTCTAATGTTGGAAAGTCACCACCACCACCATCATGACAGAAGTCAAAAAGGAGAGAGGCCCTGCCACCACCTTCAAGGTCAGGCTGTAGCCTGTTAACCAGGCACTTGAGAGCAAGTTCACCAAAGCCGACTTTCTGTCATTGACAGTTTTACTGAAGTGTTCTCTTGGCACAAAGTGTACATCTGAACATTTAAATCCAGATATGCTAACAGATGTCTCTTGAGCAACAGCATCACAAAACCAGATTTCACTTGAGTGAGGAAAATACTTTTTCCATCATTTTTTATTTTTTTCACTTGGAGATTGCATTTCACTGTAGACGACAGCCCGTGGACTGTGATTAGAAAGGAATGTGAGATGGTGGAAGTGGCGGTCCTGTCAGTGAGAGGTGAGTGCATGCATTTCAGATGAGCACTGCTACCCAGGTTGAGACCACAGAATGCTAATGAAACCGGCCATTATTTTCCTGTCTTGGTTTCCAGGCCTCTTTCCCCACAAATCCTGACACACTGTGAATTTGCTGTTTTCTGTTCTGATTCTGCGTGCATGTGTTTGGTATCTGGGCAAATCCTGTTCTCAAGAATTGGGGGAATAGTTTATCTGTTGGTGGATTTCTCTTTTGAGTGCAGATGGGACGAAATGAATGATAGTTTTCGAAGGTTTCTTTCTTCATCATGTGTCTATTACTCGTAACCTCTGTCATACTGAGCAGATTCTAACTGCTGAAGGATGAGTGTTAGATACATGAGTCTGTCATAGCCTTTTGTCTTAGTCCTGGATTTAATACAGTTTTCCCTATTATAAATAAATTTTAAATATTCTCATTAAAGAAATATGTTAGTAGTTGAAAAAGAAACGTGTGGTTGTTTAAAGTTCCAAGAAAGGTGATGTCCAGGAATAATTTTCCTGCTCATTGCATCTGTAAGACTCCTGCCTTACACCACAGAAGAGATCACCCCAGCTACCTTACACACACTTGTCTTGATATCTCTGAGGGATTGGTTCCAGAAGCTCCATGTATACCTAAACCCACACACCAATTTCATGTTCTAATGTCTAATGGCATAATGGTGTTTGCATGGAACCCGCACACATTCTCCTGTATCCTGCCCATCACCTGTAGATAACTTTTAGTACTTAATCAAATACAGATGTCTTCATGTACATAGTTGTTATCCTTTATGGTTAGCATGATTGTTTTTAAAAAGAAAGGTATCCAATTTCAGAATAGATGCAGCTGTTTTCTTCCATTTTCATTCTCAGAGTGAATTCATGTGGAACGCATGGGTATGGGCAGCTCCCTGAGCACATATTGACTGTGTGAGAGCTGAGATCAAAAATAGCCACCTACACAGGACAGACATTTGGGGATACAGGTACCTCAGAAGATGTATGTAAAGTTGTGTTGTTATAATTTTATTACATCACTCAGAATTTTAAAGTGTAACTTTCTAATGTGTCCTCAGTTGCCCTCATCCTTTAGAGCGGTGGTTCTCAACCTGTGGGTTATGACTCATTTGGGGGTCAAGCAATCCTTTCACCTGGGTGGTCTAAGACCGTCAGAAAACACAAATATTTACTTTATGATTCATAACAGTAGCAGAATTACAGTTAGAAAGTAGCAACAAAATAATTTTATGATTGGGGTTACCACATGTGAGGTGTATTAGAGGGTCTCAGGAAGGCTGAGGACCACTGCTCTAGAGCATCGTATTGCACACTTGAAATAGGAGCTTTGCACTTGCAGCTAATACCTGAGGAGGAGCACAGCACTGTAATAATGTTTCCTTCATTACATGAAAGGTAATTTGTTAGGGATGTTGTTAAACATCACTTTGAGGGTTTTTTGTTTGTTTGTTTTCATTTATTTTTTCTTTTCCAAGCATTCTAGGTATGTGTTCCGACCTCTAATTTATGTAATTTTGAAGTGCCCCATTTGATATTCTATCTTAATTTATCCTCATTTGAAATTAGTATTCTTCAAGTAGAGTTGGATATTATAGCTTGTAGGATAAATGAAGTAAAATAATTAAAAATAAATACTATGTTTTTTGTTTACAAGTATGAATAATGGTTTATAAAATAATACCATAAAGATTAGAATGTACTGTCAAATTTCTAGTTAAAAAAGTATATGAAATTATCATACCTAATTCCACCTGGGTTGCTCACCTCTGCTTGAATAATCAAATATAAACACTAAATACAAGTGTGTGTACTGTTGAGTGGACTGTGGTTTTTATTGTTAAAATGGCAAAGCCTTTGTGACCGTGTCACTGCTGATCATGCATTCAGGGATCCTGAAGTTGGCCCTGAAGTAGACTTTAAGCCTTCAACACCCATCTGAAGATTGAAGCTAAAGCCAAATTGCAGGTAGCGGAGATCAAAGACAAACTTGATTTTATATCTATAGTGACGCTGAATATGAGTTTGCAGTAGGGCCTGACGACGACACAAACCTGTAATCCCAGCACTTGGGAGCCCAAGGCAGGAGGATTCAAGGTTAACCTGGTCTATATAGTTAGGCCTGTCTCAAAAGGAAAAGAGTTTGTTTTGCTGTTTATATTGATGTTTAAGAATCTTGCATGTTTAGCCCTGATGTGGAGCAAGGTATTTTTCTCAGTATATCCATGCAAAATGAGACAAATTCCCATGTAGCCTCAAAGCCCTTTTATTCTGACCACCTCATTCAGGTATTGTCATGCTAAATTTTAGGTCATTCCAGAGTTAACATATATTAATTTAATCAGACTATTTTCTGGTCTTCTATAATCTGAATACTGATTTTTCTCCTCAATTTTTGACTGTTTATGAAGACCCTCTACTATGTGTCTACAGAGATGAATTGTTCTAGTTTTAAATGCTAACTCATCTAGCTTCTGTATGAGCCAAGCAGGCTTTGGTTGGCAGGGTACATCTTGCATATTAAAAAAGAACCATTTGTAGAGGCTTGGGCTCAGAGGAAAGATAAAAAGGGATTTATATCTGACAGTGATCTTTGTCTCTTTTAATACCATTTTATTGAATTCTTCATAAGGTGAAAACTACTCAGTGAGTATAAAGCTACACAAATTAGAACTACAGAATCAAGCACATTTGAAGTTAGAGCAGAGACGCAGTAAAACTTTATATAATGCAGTGTGTTTTATTTTTATATAGTCTAATTCACAGTATCACAGGCATTTTATAGAAAGAATCAATTGCAAGCTTAAAAGAATAAGGGAAACTTTTAAGGTGAGATTTAAGGACAGAATATGCTCTAATTGCACACTTATCTTACAACTGAGTCAGAAGCACCATGCCTCACGCACTGCCATTGCTAAAGGAAGGTTAAGGTTCCCTGTACTGCCTGCTCGCTGCAGGAAGGAAGGGTACAGCATTTCTGTGCACTCCCCACCTCTCTGGAGGAACAGCAACAAGGTGCCACCATGGAATCAGATTATCCAAGTCTGCAGGCTGATAGGCCAGTACAGAGGCTCTGTGTAAGCACAGCCACTCATTCATCCTAGGACAGAATTCGTCCAACATTCCTGCCCCTCAGTTCTCTTCTCAGCTGTCAGCCCAGGCTTTCAGTAAGACACCAGGTTCTCTGCCTTTGGATCTTCTCAACTTCAGTCTCTATCATTGAATGTATATATGTGTGAGTGTGTGTGTGTGTGTGTGTGTGCATGCGTGCGTGCATACATGAGTGTGCATGCACACTTGCACACATCTGTCTCTCTTCCCTCTTTCCTTTTTTTTCTTTTGTTAAACATTTGATAGACTTGTAAGATTGTTTTCATTTTTTTGCTGTTATATCAGGAAACCACAGACTTAAGAATTTATAAATAATAGGAACTTATATCTCCCAGTATTAGAGGCTGGAGGGGGGTGTTCAAGATCAAAGTGCTAACATATTTGGCCATCTAGTGAGAGTGACCTTCCGTCCAAGACGGCACCATGTTGTTGTCTACACTAGAGAGGTGGGATACTGTGTTCTCACAGGGTGGAAGGCTCAAGGGAAAGCCAGCTTGAAAACTTAATAAAGCCTGTTTTATCAGGGCTTCAATTACATATAAAATGGGAGGAAGTCTTCTTACCCTGATCACTTTGTGGTTTTTGTTTTGTTTTTTGGTATTTTTTGTTTGTTTTTTTGTTTGTTTTTCAAGACAGGCTTTTTCTGTGTAGCTTTGGCTGTCCTGGAACTCACTATGTAGACCAGGCTGGCCTCCAACTCTGAGATCTGCCTGCCTCTTCCTCCCAAGTGCTGGGATTAAAGGCGTGGGCCACCACTGTCCTGCAACCTGATCACTTCTTAAAGGCCCAGCCATTGGCCATTTGGCTGTAAGCTCTGAATTTTGGAATGAACACATTTAAACCATAGCATGACAAAAGAATTTTTTGCATTTGTATATTTCATGTGTACGTGTTTGTATGGCTGTGCATGTCCTAGAGATCAAAGAACAGCTTGCGGAATTGGCTCTCTCCTTCCACCATGTGGGTCTCAGGGTTCAAACTCAGGTTGTCAGGCTTAAAAGGAAGCATTTTTGTTCATTGAACCATTTGCTAATTAAAAATTAAAAACAGCTCTTTTAAGAATATCCCTTTATATTTTTCTTCCAAACAGTGTTACCTATAAAGAGGATATATCTTGCTTGTGTGTAGTTAAAATAATGAGCATGTTAATCTGTTCAGGTTGTGTGAACACAGTGTTGTAAACGGGTTTATAAGCAAGAGCGGATTAGAGCTGAGACACCTGAGATGCAGGCGTCAGCAGATTTGGCACATGGGGGCCTGCTGTCTGGTTCTTCTCAGGATGTCTCTGGTGGAAATGTGGGATTCCTTACTGGAATCTCTGAAAGGTGCTAAGCCCACTCCCAAGAGCACCTTCTTAATGATTGAATCGCCTTTCAGTGTCCCAGCTTCTAATACTGTCGCTTTGGGGATTAGGATTTTGGCGTATGGATTTTAGGACGACTGGAGCATTCAGTGGATCCATGAGACGTAACAAAGCGGATATCTTTGGCCATTCAGTTTAAATGGTTAACATTGGTTTGGGGTGGGGGAGAAAGGGTGGCGGTCATCTTTACCACACTGTATCTTACCCATTAACAGTCTGCGCCTTCCCATTTATTTGACCTTCTTTGCTGTAGATCTTTTCTTTATGTCATATTTTGTTAAGCTTATTCCTGGGTAAGAATTATATTTTGTCATTAGCATGTGGTGTCTTTTAGTTCAGTGGATTCTGCCCTGTTGTTTCAAAATGTGTACAAAGGCCATCAAACAGATGGGGCTGTATAGTTGTCTTTCTGTTGACTTCTTTACGTTTTTAAGTGAGTACTTCTTTCATTTTACCACTGAAGAGCATTTGCTGTAAGGTTTTGATAAATGCCACTCCGCAGATTAAAGAAATCGCCATAAATTCCTAGTTTGGTAAGTGTTTCTTAATTTTTGAAAAGTAGGAGAATTTAATCACATTCTTTATCTAGAATATTGAAAACAATCTCATGTGTGTTGTCACCCCACCCAAAGTTCATGCAATAGATTATATTAATGTAGGTGATACCTGGCATTTGAGGGATTAACCTAATTTGACCACAATTAAATATTTGTACATTATTGAATTTATTTTGTGAAACTTTCATTTCTAACTTTGTAGTTGTGTTCACAAGTGAGTTCAGCTAGAATTTTTGTGTGCATCTGATTTTCAGGTTGTATCAGCTTTATAGAATGTTTTCCCTTTCCAAGTGAAAGACCATGTTGAAATTACCTGTTGTTTGAGTATTTGGTATACTATGCCTATAACATTTTCTGAGGTCTGTCAGAATATTATCAGCTATTAATTAAACAGTTAATGTCTAGGGGATGGAAAGATGGCTCATGACCCAGGTTCCAGTTCCTAGCAGTCATATGACACCTCACAGCCATCTGTATCCAGTTCCAGGGGCCCTGACAACTCTGCTGGCCTCTTCAGGCACCTGCATACATGTAGTACACGTAGACTCAGGCACACACATACACATATAATAAAGGTTCTTTAAAGATATATTTAATGTTTATAGTATTATTCTGATTTCTTATTTAATTGTAGTATGTCTTGTTAAATCAGTTTTTGTAGGTGATATTTTCTAGAAATTTATCCATTTCAACTTTGCTGATCAGGGATACTTGTGATTAAATGTATGATGTGGACAATTGAGGTATGATGTGGTTACTGTTAGAAAAAGTCTTGATTTAAAAGGTTCCATGCTGAATACCATCTATCCCTTCTTCCCAAAGTGAGGGGATGGTTCCATTCTGTCATTGTCATTTTTGATGGGAACACTGGTTCTAGCCCCGGTGTGGTTTCTTCTGAGAAAATACTCTCAGCAGCCTTGTACAGTTTATACTGATGCGCCGCTTTCCCAGAGCAGCAAGTCAGTGTTATGCACTGGGTTTACCTTTCATGTGGCCACATGTCGAAATTGACTGGCAACAAGTTCAACCAGAACATTTGTAATTTTTGAGCAGGATAGGTGGGTTTAGAGAAGCTAGCTTGATGATGTACTGGAGACCCCATCCATCACCTTGAGAAACTGGTTGTGATAAGCAAAGTTTTACTCTAGGAACTCAGCTCAGCCTGAGAGCAGTCAGCATCCAGTAGGAAGGAGATGTGTGTATGTCACTGGGTAAGGTAATGCACTTAAAGGAGACAATGGCGTGCAGTATATTCAGATGGCTGTCATTGTAATTATCCAGTCCATTCAAGGCACTAGATAGCTTTTATGATTATAACCACTCCAAAGGACAAATAAAGGATAATAAGCACCAGAGCCATTGAGTCCTCAGAGTGCATGGACAAGGCAAAATGGATGATGCCAGAATACATCAGCTTGTCTTCAATTTTCTTTATACACAATTGCAATAAAATTTGATGTGCATTGCTGAGTGTTAGGATGTTTTTCAGTGGCTAATGATTGTGTAATGATTTCCCTTTTATCATAGAGTTATCACAGCATACTTCTGGGTTTTGAATAATTTTGGTATAGCTTTCATTTTGTTTATATATATATACACACACACCTTCATCATTTGTGATGTTTGTTTTTATTTATGAACCTCTAGATACAGTATTTTTGTTACTCAGATTGTGGGAACATTCTGGCATTTAAGATATGTTTTCTTCCCTTGATTTCTTTAATTCCCTGTTTTCCACTACACTAATAAATATTTTAAAACAAATACCTCCTAAAACCTATTTCTCCATCCTTGGAATACCCTTAAATATTACATGTACAAAGTAGCTTTTGTGGTTTAGTGGTCCTTAGCCAAATGGTATATGGTTTCCTTTTTGCCATCTTTCATCTTAAACCACGCTCACCTGGTGTAATGTCTGTGTTGAGAATGGGGATGGCCCACATAGGAAAGTTTTCTTAAATGGATTCCAATGCTCATTAAACAGCAGTAGATAATTTGGAGGGTTCTCTTTGCTCTCTAATCTAGAGGATGCTTTCTCGGTGTGTAGAATGAGATACCTAGGGCTGCAGATGTGGTTGCTTTTCCAGTCACAGTTACCCTACCTGGCTTGTTTATTTTATTTCTTGCTTGTGTTGGCTCAAGGTTGATTGCTTTGGGAAAGATTCAGCAAATCAGTTCCGTAATAAACCGTGTCCATTTGAGACTGGGAGCTGTGGAATCTACCCTGTTTGTCTTCCCCCTTACTAGCCTACCATGGTGGGTTTGTTTTCCAGCTTGCCCTTTCCCACAGACCTTGTCTTCCTTGACGAAGTCTATTCAATAATTCACAGAGTTAAGTTCCTCTGAGCACGTACAGGTCTGATATTGGCACCAGAGTTCAAATATCTGGTAACCTCTCCTGCTGTGGTTAGCAGTGAGGGACAGCAATCCAGATGATCGTTTCTCAGTGGCAGCCAGCCGGCTCTGCAGCTGTTGACCTCCTATCCCTGAAGTCCCTGCAGTACTAATGTGGATTTCCACTTGAGCCTGCCTGGAAGATCATAAGCACCCTGAGGGCACACACGGATGTTGTAAGGTCCTTAGATCCATGTTGTACTTCTTGTGACTGTCCAGGAAATAAATATCCTGCTAATAAAAAGCAGAATACACAATTTAGTTGCTTAATGAGCTATTTCAGTTTTCGCTGAACATGATTTTGACCAAATTTATGTTTCATTATGGCATTGGCAGCCATGCTTTACATAGGAAAGAGCCCCTGCAGACCAATCTGCAGTATTTCCCATCAACTTTCCTGGCATCAGTGTATGCTGGCATAGCTTGCTTCTTCAATGCTAGGTTTGTCAAAGGACTCAGCATTCTATAGATGGGAGGAGTATTGAGTGGTTGAATCTGAACTCTTGCTGTAAAGTCAAGAATGTGAGAAGGACAGTCTTGGCTCTCTACCCCTCGACTCTCTAGATTGATGGCCATCGAAAGGCAAGGAGAGAGAAACTCGTGGTTTTGGACCTTGTGTTCCAAAGATCATTAAAATGTCGCTGCCAACTCTGAGTCCTTTTCCTTGTCACTACTTTGCTAAGACACAGTAGGTGTATCCCTAGGTCCATCAGTGCTTTCAGGGCCTCATAAAAGGTGTTGATTTCATGCTGCTCTCCATGCAGGGTTCTTCCCTCTCTCAGGGCTCTGTTGTGTGCATGGTGCATGGTGCATGGTGCATGGTGGGGGAGGAAGGTGTCTTTCTAAATACCTGCAGAATTTCCTTTTTCAAATAATTTGTTTTAAATTGAAAACATTTTCATTAATTAGTTTCTTCATTCTGTTGATTATACCAAAATGAGACATTTCAGGGAGATATACATAGTTCTCTTCTTAGGATATCTTCAGTTAAAATGCTGTTTGATTTTAAATGGCATGATTATCCAGAAGTTTCTGAGTATTAATAAATCTGGCTTTGAAGTTACAGAATGTGACTTTCCTGTACTGTCGTCTTTTACCTTTATGCAGTTTGGATTTTGATGTTTAATAGGCTTATTTTTTAAGAAAAGACACGAAGTCAGGGGGGTAGATTGGGGTAGGAAGAGCACGTGTGGATCTGGGAATGGGGGTGAATATGATCAAAATCCTTTATATGAAATCCTCAAAGAATTTGTAAAAATGTCTAAAAAGAAAAATTGCAGCTGCGCCCGGGGGGTAGGGTGGGAGGAGCATGTGAGTGAGTACAAGTTCCCTTTGGGAAGCTATCACATACGGTAAAGGACACCTAATGAGGGTGTGTTGCCCTTGACCTTTGCGATTTACCCTTCACAGTTTTCAAAATGATATACATTACTTAAGTAAACATTGCATGAAAGGTTACGTTTACCAGATAAAACCAATGTATGAAGAGGAAAAACAAAACAAAAAATAACAAGCTTATTTTTCAGATAGATGCTTGGCATGGAAGCAGTGTTAAATGTTACTTACCTTGATACCTATGCAACATCTTTTTCATCTTTACTATCTCATGAAATTAGCTGCAACCCTGAATTTTAACCTAGTATCAAGTTTATACCTGAAGTCTGCCACTAAGAGCAAGAATGCTCGCTGAAGCATATCTTTTATGGTTTCATTAAAAAGGAAACTGACACAATACTGTGTGTGTGTGTGTGTGCGTGTGCGTGCGTGTGTGTGTGTATTTAAGTAATGTGAAAAATACAGGGGTGACTTAATAATTCTGTATTCGGTGAGCTTAAAATCTTATTATGGGCCAATTCAGAGAAATAAATCAGTATACAAAATAGTATGTCCCCAAAGCCAAAGACTGCCATGGGTAGTGTTTCAGTAGTTTTTTAAGGTATAATCTATTTACTAATCACTTTAGTAAGGAATTTGTCTGAATCCTTATCCCTTTTGGGATCTAGGGGATCAGTGGAAAGAACAAAACACTGCGTTTTACTTTCTGATCTCCTGAGGGGACGTAGCCTCCTGCAGTGAGGAACACTGTCCTGCTCAAGTGCTGCCCACTGTGTCCTGGTGCTGCTCAGCACATAAATAGGCAGCAGTCCTTGAGCTGCAGAAGAGCTAACAAAGTCTCTCCCTTTCCTTCATAGAGAAAGGAATGCATACAAGCTCTGCAGAGAAGCCCAAGGGAATGGAGCAAACCCAGGGCTTTGTGCATGCTAAATCCCCAGGCCTGGTGTAGCATTTTCACAGACTCTGGCAGCCTTTGCTACATTCGTTTAATGGCAAGTATAAGAGTCTTATGACTGAATAGGAGAGCTTTGGATGTATCAGTAAATAGAGACTGATACAACCATGTCAGGTTTGGGAAGGTTCTTGGGAGGAAGACCAGAAACTGGCTTTTGTGGTTCAGGTTGAGATACTAAGGGAAGAACCAAGAAGTCTCAGTAGCTCTTCAAGGACCTTTTAACATCAAATGTATAATCTCTGGTGTCAGTGTTGAAGAAATCAAGAACGTATTCTCTTTCAAAAAGGAAAACTAAACACATACACACACACACACAAAATATGTTGTTCTTGAAAATATGGATGGGACGGGATTTTGTACTTTCATACTTAAAGTGTGTGTATGTGGCGGGGGCTTGTTTTATTTTTCTCTAGCTGTTTTAGCAGTATATTTGACTTGTACAAAATGGGTTATGTCAGTCCACACCAAGCCAGCAAAACCCCAACTCACAGCTGTAGAAACAGCCCCAGGAAGAGACAAATTAGTGTTCCTCATCAGGCAGTGATTAGGCTCAGTGTCTTTTAATAACGAGTGTGACTCTGCATGGGAAGAGGATAAGCTGGCAGTTTTTATAAAGATGGAGTCTCCCAGGAATTTTGGTGGTATTTAAATTTTAATTACTTTAGATTTGGGGTTATGAGAAAGCTGACGGTATAGCTAGAAATTCTGTCACTCAAGGCTCTAGAGATGGTTGTTTCATTGATGACACATGTGACTGGTGATCCGGGAGATAGAGATTGTGTACACTGCAATTCCAGTGGGATTTGCAAGATGGGGAGCATCTCGTTGAAACTTCTTATTTTACGTTGAGTATTGTGATTTTTTTTAAAGTGCTATTAGTGTATGGATAAAATAATGCCTTTTGATCTTATTTATACTGTCAAAAACTTATAGAAATCTCCCATTCATTTTTATGAGAATTAGAAGTAGACACTGGGGCAGTAAAAGTGTAAGGATCTTCAAATGTTCATTATCCCGGTTAGATGCTGGTACGAGCAGTTTGGATGCCTTCAACAGGCACGGCATGCTGACTGGACTCACTCTGGTGTGTGACTTATTTTTTTTCAGCTAACCTTGTTTACACTGTTTTCAGTGTGCTGATGTGCAGATTACAGACAGACTAGGAAGCTGTGAGATTTATTATTTACAGAAGGTGGACAGTAGAGTCTATTGCTTCAGGAAAACATGCCGCTCAGAGCCGCAGTCTGTCCTACATTAATGAATCATAACTAAGACAGTGACCTTGAGAAGTCATCCGTCTCATTCGCCCCGGGTTCCTGCACATGACTATGCCTCATAGACACTCCTGTCCTGGGGACAACAGACCTGTCCATCTTGTGCTGGGTGAGAGCCTGGGAAGGAGGGCCATGATCTCCAGGAGTCCCCTCAGCTGGGGATCACCTGAAATTCTATGTTCTTTGTGCCCACCACACTAGGCTGACTTTATTTGTCGCTGCTTCATTGTTGGGCTCTTTCAGAATTGGAATTTCTTTCTTTTAGGATGGAGTCAGAGTTAAACTCTATAAAAATGGAGGGTATCTTCTATGCACAGTATACAGAATGGTAAATTGTCCTGGGCTGTCCAGATCCTCTTTCAGTAAACCAATACTGCTGGGATCCATTAGAGCCATGGGGCTGCCAAGTCCTCACAGCCCAGGCTCATCATCTTGTTTTTGCTGACCACACAGTCTTGGATGATAAACATAGTTGTGTTGCAGAGACAAAATGGATCACAGTCAAGAAGAGAAAATGTTTTAGGTGAGGAAAATAAATGCCAAGAGCAAGGTCTTCTGGGTAAGAGCAAGGTCCTTCTGGGCGAGAGCAAGGCCTTTCGGCTCTGAGAGTCCTGTTTCCCATGCAGAGACTGAAAAGAAGTGTCCTTAGTGTTCCCCATTGACCCTCAGCCTCAAGCACCTGCAAGTTTGCAATAGCACCAGGGAAACCCTTGACTCCACAGCATGTTAAGGGCAAATTTCAGGGCTTGCTTAATAGAGTAGAGACGTTTGTTGCAATGAAATGCAGATCTGCTGCTAGTGGGGATTTATTGTGGTGCTGTAGCGTCTTTATTATTTCCTATAAAATACAATCTGATGTAAAAATAACTGGTCCTGTGACACTTACAAGGTTGAATGTGATGGGGATGTCCATTGCAGATGAATAGCCCTGTGAATAATTTATGTGTTTTGTCACTTCTGTGTAGATTCTCTTACACCTACAGTAATTAGCAATAAGTTCTAAGGTAAACCAGAGGGTAGAAGTACCAGAAAGTCATGTAGGTTAGTGAGCTCTATTGATCCTTTAAAATAACTCTATAGTAGCGACCATGGGAAAAGAGCCAGTGTTTTTCCAAGTCTGATTAATAGTTGATTTAATTCATAAGCCTTAAAGCCCAAAGCAAAGATTCATTTGTTTTCAATTCTGTTTTATGATTTTTGGAGCATTGGAGCTTGGGTAGTTTATTTAAATGAGGTACATTTATGACTTTTAATATGATTGCCCTCCATTTACATAGAAAGTAATATATTCAAGGAGGCAGGTCGAGTGAGTGATAGTAGTCATGAAATAAAAGAAGGTGATATGGATTCCATGCTGGGTGTCACTTTACCATGACAGACACAGTCAAGTCTTTTATATTGCCAGGAGCTGAAAGTTGCCCAGACTAAAGCAAAGTCGATTTTATAATCAAGGAACAGGGATGGCTGATGGAGCCAAGGAAGGAAGTGGGCTCAAGCCTCATTAGAGACCAAGCTAGGGGCTGGATTGTGGTCCTAGGCTGTTGTGATTTTTGTTGTTCCATCAGGACTGAACATTCTCCTTTTCTCAACTCAGCTTTCACCTACAGACTGGCTTTCTCTTTCCTTGTGATCATTTGTGGCAGTTTTCCTCATTTCGGTTATACTCCTTCTTAAAGAATCACCAGGGCTGGAGAGATGGCTCAGTGGTTAAGAGCATTGCCTGCTCTTCCAANGCAGACATACAGACAGAATATTGTATACATAATAAATAAATATTTTTAAAAAATCACCAAACCTTGATTCCTCGAACACCGACCCCACCTGATCAAGTGCCCAGAGTGCTGTGGTCAAGAAGCAGGGCAGCCAGTACCAAGAGGGCACTAGAGAGGAACTCCAGTTTTGCCCAGGGTATTTCTTGCTCCTTCCTTCTTTCCTGCCTCTCTCCTCCTGTGCGGCTTGCAGTCATTTTAAGTCAGTTGCTTTATAGAGTACAGAAGAAGAAAGGAGGTGCTGAAGACGGTTCAGGAACTTGAGCCGTCAGTGTGCTGAGGGAACTGCAGCCTGATGTGAGGAAATCTTCCAATAGGAGCCACGGCAGCCAGAAATGAGACTCAAGGGCAGGCTTGGATTCTAGGTCTGTGTCTGCAAGACCGTTTTATATTGTTGGGTTTGTGTTTTTCCCAGGGAGTCGGTCACGGAACTGCTTTAAGGAGAAACTGACAGACTTTATATTCACCGAAGTGTGAAGGGTGATCTGGAAAGGGCATGAGTAGAGTAGATGAACAACTCGAGTATCTTAGTTGTAGGGACGTTAGGTTCTAAAATAAGAGAAAAATGCTGTGGAAGGGGGACAGACAAACCTAAGAGCTGTTATTGTCAGGACTGCGATATGAATTCAGTCTAAACCTCTGCTCGGCATACTGGGGAGACAGCAATGGTGCAGGCTAAGTTAGAAGCCAGAGCAGTAGTGGAAGATAAGTCCAGAAGCGGACGGCTGAGTTGAGGCGTATGTCACATGTCATTCATCTAGCCTGAGCGTCTGCCCCAGGAATGGATATTCGTGCTTGTGTTAGGAGTTCTTACTCAGGCAGGTAAAAGCCCCAGTGGGGTGAGAATGGATAGAGTCAGCCCTGCAGGTTTCAGAACAGGATGTGCTTGGCCTCTAACCAGAGAGAAGGCTCCATAGGATCGTTGAAGACTCTGTGTCTAAAACTGTGTATGTATGGGTTTTCCTGAAAAGATTTGCACAAGAGTGTGACTTCTCAAATGGAGTCCATGTCAGAGTATAAAGAAATCTGTTGCCTAGAGTGCATTTTCTAAGGGGAAATAGTTTACATCAAAGAGATAAAGTGAAAGCAGGGCACAAAAATCTTACTTTTGAGGGGGATCTCACTGTATCACCCAGGCTGCTTGAAAACATGGCATATACCCCAGGCTGACCTCAAAATCACAACCCTTCTGCCTGAACTTCCCAAGTGCGTGGATACAGGCAGGAATGTCACATCCGTCTTTGTTATCATTCATGTTAGATACATAGCACCTATGCAGACACATGATGCTTCATTCACATTAAAACTTCAAGCTGGGCCCTGTCAGCTGAGCAAAGTCAGATTAAGAACTTTGTTGTGTTTTGGGGGCTGAGGATTCAATTCCAGGTCTGAGCTCGCAGAGCTGTGCTAGTGACCTCCATCCTGTGTTAAGCATACTGTCTCTTAAGATACACGTGATCATGAAGTCATGTACTGCTGCTGGTTCTCTGGATATAGAATAGGAAGGCCATGTGATCCATGTCTGTGGTCAGAACACCAAAGGCTTCCACATGAAGCAGCTTGACCTGTGGCCATGTCTGCTTGCTACTGAGTAAGGGCCCAGGAAAGCTAAAGGGAGACCATGTAGATCTGTTGAAAGTTGATTGTGGATGTCAGTGTGAGCATCCTCAACTTGTCTTTGTTTAGAAAAATCAGTATAAATCAGGGCTGCACTCTGTTTGTGGATAAGTACCCTGATACCACAGTGCCTTGTTGCCTGGGAACTGGGGCATCAGAGAACTAGCAGAATCTAGAACCGTTTCAGTCTCTGAAGAAGAAGAAGGCATCTGCTACAGGAAAGCTTTTAAACAAATAAAGGAGTAGCCAGGGACCACAGCTCCCAGGATTCAGCATTCTGTCACTGCAGGTGACCTGAAGCCCAGAGCCTGGCCTTTCAGTCTGAAGAAACAACAGACTGGGGAGCTTGAGGTCTCCAAGTACTCCTCTGGGCTACTTCTCCCTCATCTTCTAAGATCTTCTACACCTAGTGTTTACTGAGCCCTGTGCGTAGGATACCAGATCTCAATATAGAACAGCTGTATACCATTCACAGAGGATCTGGTCCTGTCCTTTAGGAGCCTCTGTTCACACTGTAGTAGAGAGCTGCCATTGCAGAGGTAGCCCCTGCTGCAGAGGCCATAATGAGCTAGGTTCCTCAGGAAGACCCAAGGAGGCCACCGCTTCAGCGTGGGGCTTGCTATGTGTATTCCTAATCTTAACTCTCGTGAGTCACTTACAAGAAATGATGGACAAATTAACCAAATTTTACTAATCTTTGCATTATTTTATCGTAATGTAAGTTATTGACCATCCTTGGGGCCAGAGCTGAGAGCAGCAAATTTTGGAGGGAAGCAAGATCAGCAGGTTTCTGGCCACCGTGCCTCATTAGATCAGAAGCCATTTATCTGCATTAACTCCTGCTCTGAAGTGTTCATATTTTTAACATGTGGGTGAGGCTTTTCACAGCATGTAAGGGTCTGTTTTGTGCACTTCTAAGGAAAACTAGTTGGCCCTTTGAACCTATATTCATCTTGAAGCCTTGTTACCTTGTTAAATGGGGCTATTATCAGGCTGCCATAGTCAAGACTCTGAGAGCATGCTTCATATGCTTGCCTTAACTACTAAAGACCAAGGGCAGCAAAATTGCTCTAGCAAAAATTCAGAACTGCTAGAGGAAACCGCACATATGTGTCATTTGAAGGAAAGATCATTCTCTACTTGTGAATGGCCCTTTTCAGTCTCGTAAGAGGGCCCGTAAGACAGATCACGATTACACCCACTGCTCTTTTCCACTTTCCTTCATGGGCTCAATCACCGTTGCGTGCTTAACTTAGGAGCATTGCGTTGTGTAGGAAGTCCCAAAATGTTCAACTGGAAGCATGCTTTTAGGCCTTCCCTCATAAACCAGCAGTTTTCTGCTGTTCATGGTAGACCATGACTATTTGTTGTTCATGAGCTTTTTGGCTCAGTCCTGTAATAAAAATAAATAAAAATAAAGTTCATGTGTGTGCTTTGTATGATGTGTTTGACAGCAGTTTTGTTTTTCAACCCTGCCTTTGGTGTCGGCGAACTCGCATAGCCAATGCTGGGAAGTACAGTGATCCTTGTGATTTAGATAGTGGTCAGAGTTCATCCGCACACAGAAATAGGCCTTCACTGAAAGACGGCAGCTACAGCGAATGCCTGTGTGTCATTGTAAGGAGATACCAGACCAAGATGGAAGCAAGGAAGAAGGTGATTGTTTTGCAAACTGTGACCTTCTCTCTACAGGTGAAAGTCAAATTCAGTAGGTTAAAAAAATAGTTAACTTATAAATTCATTGCATTTTGATAAATAAAAGCTATCTTTATAGGAAACAGGTCACACGTTCATTTTAATTGTGAAAAATGAAGCAGATATTTTCTCACCCCCAAAGCTCTAGAGAGCCCAGTAATTTACACAGAAGCAGAGGTGAGTGTGTGGGCTGTGTGTGCTCTCCTTGGTGAGTGAAAAGTGCCTGGGTAATATGGATCTGGTTTCTGCTGTTTTTTTTTTTTTCCTGACCCTTGTTTCTGAAGACCAACCATATCTAATTTGTGTAGTTTTTCCTTCCATGTGATTGGTTGATTGAGATGATGGGAATTAAACCCAAGACTTGGGCTAGAGATGACTCAGCAGTTAGGAGCTCTACCTGCTCTTTCAGACGGCCTGGTTTTTATTCCCAGCACCCATGTGGTGATTCACTATCAGTCCCAAGCGATTCAACACCCTCTTCTGTTCTCTATGAGCACTGCATACATGTGGTGCATAGACATACATGTAGGCAAAACACTCATACACATAAAACAGTAAAATAAAAAGAGCAACAGTCCATAACTTTGTGCCTGTTAGATAAGTGGTATGCTTCTGAACTATGTTTTTTTATACAGAAATTATCTTAAGATTATGATAGTGGACCATGCAGTAGTGGTGTCTGCTGGTGGATATGGATGGCGTAGCTGTATAACAGATTTTCACTTCATTTCTCATAGCTACATATTAATCACAAGGCTTGTGGACAGCAATGTATAGTCAGGTTCAAGTTTAAAAAGAGCAGACATGGGGCCTGTGCTTTGTAGTTGCAGCTCTTCTGTAGGCTAAGTCGGGAAATTACTTAAGCTCATGGCTTCCAAGACTACTTTCCACTATAATGAAACCCTGCTTCAAGAGGAAAAAGTCTAGAACTCGCTATCTCTTGCTGTCCTGTTTGGAGCAAATCTGTTACACTGTTATGAGAAGTGACCTATCTATTGGGCCAAACACATAACATAGCTTTCTATTCCCAAGCTTGTGAGCTTAGAAAAGTAAGACTCTGTGGTTATGCCCCAGTTTACCATATGGAAAGCAGAGATAGTGATGGTAACTGCCTAGGAGTTGGGAGGGTTTAATGAGGTTAACATAGTGCTGGTATAGATTAATAATCAATGAACTTTTTAAAACTACTGTGATTATCAAGTTGTTATGAACGATTCAAAATTAGCTTTGGTGTTGAACTTGTTACAGTGTAGCCAAGTCCTGAATGCACCTTTGTCACTGGGTTGTCTCCTCATAGTGCTTTGAAATTGCTTCTGTCCTAATATTCTTGTGTTCCAGGCCGTGATTCATTTATATAAACCAGTACTTGGCGGCAAAGATTTTAAAAGGATATTTATATATTCATCAATCTATTTTCTTTAGATTTTCTTTGGCCCATGATAAGTCAATTGTAGTGGGAGATGAGAGCTGCTTGTTGGTTCCCAGCCGCTTAGCCCCAAAGTAATCACACAGAAACTGTATAAATTAAATCACTGCTTAGCCCAGTAGCTCTAGCTTCTTACTGGCTAACCTCTTATATTAATTTAACTCATTTCTGTTAATCTGTATATCGCTGCTTGGCTATGGCTTACTGGGTAGAGTTCCCAGCGTCTATCTCCGTCATCTCCATGGCTTCTCTCTGACCCCGCCCTTCTTTCTCCCAGCATACAGCCTAGCTNCTGCTTGTTGGTTCCCAGCCGCTTAGCCCCAAAGTAATCACACAGAAACTGTATAAATTAAATCACTGCTTAGCCCAGTAGCTCTAGCTTCTTACTGGCTAACCTCTTATATTAATTTAACTCATTTCTGTTAATCTGTATATCGCTGCTTGGCTATGGCTTACTGGGTAGAGTTCCCAGCGTCTATCTCCGTCATCTCCATGGCTTCTCTCTGACCCCGCCCTTCTTTCTCCCAGCATACAGCCTAGCTTTTCCTGCCTACCTAAGTTCTGCCTTGCTATAGGTCCAAAGCAGTTTCTTTATTCATTAATGGTAATCACAGCACACAGAGGGAACTCCCACATCAGTCAATATTTTCATGTTATCCTATTGGGCAAGCTAAAAAGTAATAGGGCTAAGGAAAGTATTTCTTATACCATGACCCCCTAGGTAGTAACCTTCATAAGAATGAAGGCTCTAGGTAGCACCAGTTCAATTTCTTCATGAGTTGTGTAGGTGTTGTCTTAACAATAGGACTTGCAGTCAGTGTGTGGAAAGCTACCAGTAGCCTTAGCAATAGCCTGGATTATTTGGGGGTTCCCATAGGACCCCTTTGGTCAAGAGCTCAATTAAATGTAACCTATTGCCAGTACTGGAAGCTCTATTTGGTGATGAGAGATGTCCCATTGGAGTTCTGTCTCCTCCCTTTTTTTGACAATTTCATTTAGATTGCCTTTATATATGTATATATTTTAGGAAGCTTCTACTGTGTTAGGTTTCCAGGTGGCCCCTAAGATGTCCCTTAATTTTAGCTGTTACTCCCTGTATTCCATCCCTTAACCCCCTCTACAGTCCCTCTCTCCCTTTGATCCTCCCATTCCAGTTGTCTTCTAACCCCGTTTATTCATAATTATTTCTTTTCCTTAGGGAGTTCTGCCCCATCCGAGTCCTTTACTCTCTACCTAACTTCTGATTATGTAGATTGTAGCTTGCATATCAGTGACTTAACATCCACATATAAGTGAATACATGCCATATTTTCTTTCTAGGTTTTAGTTACCTCATTCAGGATGATTTTTATCTAGTTCCATCCATTTACCTGAAAATTTCATGAATGCATTCTTTAATAGCTGAATTATATTCCATTGTGTAAATGTACCATGTTTTCTTTATCCATTCATCTATGGATGGACATGAAGTTTATTTTCAACTTCTGACTATTGTAAATAGAGTAGCAATGACAATGGTTGAGCAAGTGTCTTTGTAGTAGGGTATATATGCCCAAGAGTGGTAAAACTGCATCTTGAGATAGGTCAGTTCTCATCTTTATGAGAAACTACCACACTGATTTCCATAATGACTATACAAATTTGTACACCCACCAGCAATGAATGAGTGTTCCCCTTACTCCACATCCTCGCCAATGTGAGCTGTCACTTGTGTTATTGATGTTAGCAATTCTGACTAATGTAAGATGAAATCTAAAAGTAGTTTTGATTTGCAGTCCCTAATGACTCAGGGTGTTGAACATTTAAGTGCTTCTTGGCCATTTGAGTTTCCTCTTTTGAGAATTCTCTGTTTAAATCATTTTTAGTTAGGCTGTTTTCTTATGTTCACTTTTTTGAGTTCTTTATATATTTTGGATATTAGCCCTCTATTGGATCCACTACCAAAGGAGAAAGGTAAACCCAACCACAAACCCTTTGATATACAATGGTGACTTCCTATAGGATACACTAGTACAATAGTAGCACAGAGTTTGTGGGAGTAACCAACCAATACCTGGTTTAAGGCCCACTCCATGAGATGAAACCCATACCCAACACTGTTTAGGTGGCCAAGAACCTCAGATCCAGGTGCCGAGGGTCAAACCAAATAATATTGTTCTGCGAGAAGAATATAGCAATAAAGTGATTCCCTATTATATTCTCCTATACTCATAGATCTGTACTTTGTTCAGCCATCACCAGAGAAGCCGCCTCCTGCAGCAGATGAGAACAAATAGAGACCCCCAGACAGACAATACTCAGAGAGTGAGAGACCTTGGAACACTAAACCCTAAAATTGATATGGCCATCAAATCCCTCCCCTCAGGGCTCAGGGAACTGCAGAAGAAGAGGCAGGATGAGTGTAAGAGCCAGAGAGGATGGAGGACACCAGGAACCAGGGCCTTCTAGGCACAGCAGGGCTGGTGCACATATGAACTCACAGAGCCTAGCAGCATGCATAGGGCCTGTACAGGGCTGCACCACGTTGGAGTCTTAGAACTGAAAGGATAAGTAGGCGTGTGTCTCCATTCCTAACCCAGATGGTTGATCGTTTCCTCCAAGTTTGTCCCTGGGGTAACAGACTGTTCTTAAGGGCAGGCCCCATGCCCAGCAGTAGACGACCAACACAAGATGAGCTCAGCAGCGTCTGTGCAGGTCCTTGTCTCATGATGTCAGGTCTTTTGTTTTTAACCTTACAGGTCCTCTGCTTACATATATTGCCTTCTCAGCTTTGTGTCTTTATGGAAATCCTGTGTGTGCAAATGTGTTTGTCTCTATCTACGTGTGTTTCTTCTGCATTTTCTTTGGCTCTTTTTCTTGCTTGGTTGTTTTGTCCTATTCTGGTTTGTTTTGTTTTATCTTACTGAATTTTATGATTATTCCTTGATCCCTGTTTGCTTTCTAAGGAGAGACAGGAAGTGAGTGGATCCCCATGGAAGGGGATATGGTGACCAACTGGCAGGCCTTGGTAGTGGGTAAACCATAATCAATATATCATAAGTAAAAAAAGATTTTCAATTAAAAAAATTGAAAAAATATTTTCCCAGGAATACCTAAGTTTGACAGCAGAACTGACAAAAGCCGTTCACTGTTACTTGGGGTGAGATTTATTGCCTCCTAGGAAACAGATGCCATAGCACATTAGTTGCCAAGGTCAGCTAGGGAGTGTGGCTTTTATTTTATTTTTTTAAAATCTTGTGGGTTGAATTGCTTAACTGTTAATTCTAAGTACTTTTATCATAAATATTTAAAGCAAATAACCAATTTCTCCTTAATCATAAACCATAACTCTTATTAGTCTGAAAGCACTTGCATGGAAAATTGCATATCACTTTAATGTATTTTCTGTCTGTTTTTATGTTCATATAAAATGACAGCCCACAGATGCATGATGACATCATCATCACTGAGCCAAAGGAAGCTAAGGGAATCCTTTGTGAGCTGATCATTTAAGCAGCCCCTGTCAGCTTTGTGCTTCTCTCTACATTTCAGGAGGGAATGTCTGTGTGTAGAGTCAGCCCCACGATCAAGGACAGTTGACACTCAGTTCCTTCAAAATGAGCCCCAAATTTAAATACATTGTCCTCCAAATGTCCCTTGGTGCCAATGAATGTGATTTTTTTTGTAAATGCTACATTACTTTCTGTAGTTCATCCCACTCTGGTCCATTGCCTTTTCCCTAATGTTGTGTCCAATTTTAAATGACTTGAATGATGGGCCGTCCATCTTTTACCTGGCCCATGCAACCACTTAGTGCTCAGAAGTCCTGGGCCTCATTTCCTGTGACGGCTGTACTGTGGCAGACCTGAGGAAGGGGTGGCAGAGCGCATGAGACTTTAATTGCTGCCTAATAGGCTATAGCAACCTGAACATTTTATTAAGAGGGCATTTTAAATTAGCATTATTATTCCAGAAGATGCTTTCACACCACAGTAAAAGTCATGCTGAGAGTGTCTGATATGTAACCTAATTTCACCACTTTCTTAATTTCTTCCCATTATTCCTAGTAATATACCTCTCAAGCCATTTTATATTCTTTTCTTTGTACTTGAATGTTTCCATAAATTATTTTATTTCTCAGAGTATTCTAATAACCATATATATGTGTACAGACAACACACAAATATATGTATATATGCACACACATATATTTTTTAATTTATTTATATGTACAGTATTCTCAGTATTCTGTCTGCATGTATGTCTGCAGGCCAGAA
>LOJH01002190.1:22189-44081 GCA_001685095.1 Ellobius talpinus | reverse complement strand
CGTGCGGGAGCCAGGCTGGACGAAAAGCAGGCCCGTGCTCCCCCTATCACTACACAGCATCATTTACAAAGGCCCCTGGAAAGAGGTGTTGAAGGAGCTGGGCATCTGCAGTGTCAGGGGCAAGTTACTAGGTATCACGACTTAGAGGTCCAATATCTCTCAGCCACAGAATTATTCTCAAGAGTAGAGTCTCACACTTCCTTTTCCAGGGCTCTGGAAAAGAAAGCATCTTATTCCAAATAATTGAGCCATGGAGCCAGACCACCATGGGTTCCAGCTATCTTCAAAGACCTTTGCTTTCTCTGCCCTGCTTGAACTCATGAAAGGGAGATTAAGGAAAAGATTCCCTAGGTCTACGGGTAGTGGCATTTTATTTGTGTTTTAACCAATAAAGCTTGCACGAAGGATGAGAGAAGCAGACTGGCAAGCCACTAGAGAGTTCTTACCTCTACCAATGCTCAAACCAAAGCAGCAATCCTGTTCTCAGACTGTCTCCTCCTGCCTTATACTCCTCTCTCTGCCCAGCCATATCACTCCTGTCTCCACCTTCCTAGTGCTGGGATTAAAGGTGT
The DNA here is from genome assembly GCA_001685095.1 of Ellobius talpinus. Taxonomy (NCBI): domain Eukaryota; kingdom Metazoa; phylum Chordata; class Mammalia; order Rodentia; family Cricetidae; genus Ellobius; species Ellobius talpinus. The sequence continues at coordinate 43,509 of LOJH01002190.1, read as the reverse complement.
GGGATCCCAAGTGCTGGGATCATCTTAGTGTGAGCTGTTTCTCTTTTAGACTGGATCAATTTTGTGTAGCCCAGAGTAGCCTTGAATTAACAGAGATTCATCTGTCCCCCAAGTCCTGTGATTAAAGATGTGTGCCACCAGTGCCTGGCCTCTAATGGCTTAGTTCTGCACTCTGGTCTTCAGGCAAGCTTTATTTGTTAAAATACAAAGAATACATCAAATTGGCCCTTGGACCAATTCCCTTGGCAGGATGCTGGTTACAACCCACATGTGGATGACTGCACATGTATTTCTTCAGCTTTGCAGGCAAAGATGCTTCATGGAACTTATGTCATTCTAGGGGAGGGAAGGACACAGGTAGGTGTTATTCCTAGGGATTCCTTGAATAGCTGAAGCATGTTCATTTGCTTAAGCCACCCATGGAACATTCTCCCTGCCTTTTCTTGACTCTTTCTTTAGGCAGAACTTGGCCTTTTGAGTATCTAAAGACTTAGCTCTTACAGTCATATTCATACAATGGAAATGCATTGCCAGGCACAGCCTGAACCCTGGATGCTGCTATATCTACATTACACACTGTGCCAAATCACAAGAGGCACCAGGAAAACCCAAAGACCACCTGCAGAGAAAAGGACAATTTTATAGCTTGCTGATATTGGAGCGTGGGCTGGCATGATATTTCTGGAATGGTGATTTGGTGAGGAGAATTGCATGCTTTTCAAATCTGCATATGCAGCAGCTCACCCCTTTGGATTCATACTATAGAATTACTTGGATGTTGAAAGTATGTTTGCAAAAAAAAAATAATCAGAGCAACATGTTAAACTAACAAGAAACTGGAAGCTAAAAGCCCAATGTTTGAAAATCAGGTAGGTAAATGATAGCATTACAGTATGAAATATTATCTTTCTTTTAATATACTGCTTTTAAAGAGCACTGATTGCTGAGAAAAGTATACAGGGCAAAAAAATAAAAAATAAAAGATGAAGCCCTAGGTAATGAATTAGCAGGAGCTTCAGAGTCTCAGTGTATGGTTTGAATCCCAGGTGCATTGCTTGCCAGCTGTGTGCGTAGAGATAAAGTTGATTAACACCCCTGGGCCTTGGTTCCACTGGATATAAAATGGACAGAGCTTGGATGAGAATTAAATACTTCAATATACATGATATGCTTAGGGCTTTGCTAAATAAGTTACAACTAATACTAGAACATGTAGTGAAGAACAGGTTGTTTCAACGAATGACATCTCTTTTCAGTGTTTATGTCAAAGGATCATATTTACGAAGAGTCGAATCAACTACCAAGTACTAACAATGGTCATCTTTGAGTCATGCCATTATAGGAGAATATTTAAGGTTGTTTTCTGCTTCCCATGCTTCTGGAGTGCAGCAAGGCTTTCTTTTGTGATTGCAGATATCTAAGAGAGTAATTTTTAGGAATTCAGTCTTATATCTTGAGCTCTATGTAGAGAATGGTGGCAGACAAAGGTCCTCCTGTCGCCTCCAGCTCGGAAGCGAACCCACATTCTCAAGAGCTGATTGGTTTTAAAGAGACCTGCCATCATGTTCCATTCCAGAGTGCAGAATACTGGGCCTGGGCCGCAGGGAGGGCTCGACACCTCCTCTGCTTTCTTTCCCTTCATTAATCCCTAACGGGGCTCAGAAGACATTCATCAGCTGGGATGGGAAACAATTTTCCCACCCTCAGCCTATCAGTCATCTGCCACCTTCACCACGTCAGCAGCACACATTTTATGATTCTGCATGTGTGTGTAGCATGAGTGCACATGTGTGATAATGTGTGTATTCAAGTGTGTGAGAATTGTGTGTACATGTTTTAGTGAGGGGGATGTATAAAAGTTTGTGTATATGGCAATGCATGTGTGGGGGGTGTACATATGGGAATATGTGTCAGAATGTATGACTATGTGAGTGTATTGTGAGAACTGCTTAAGTATGGGTGTATGTAAATGTGGGAAAATGGGTGAATATGTATGTTGTTATGTGTGTGGAAATGCCTGTGTATATGAACGTGTATGGGTAGTGTTGGTAAACTGAGAACTATCCGCATTCCAGAACCAGATGCTTCCCGATCCCATTTTCAGTGACAAAGTGCTAGCAGCCACGTCATCACCAGCTGCCGAATGCAACACATTTCCACTGTTGCCATAAGTCATGGACCTTGTATAAAGCCTGTGGCAGCATACACCCACTCTTTACACCCACTCAAAGGTGCCCCTTTGCACTCTCCTCCCCCAATAAATATCTCTGAGAAGGGTCTGTTGCAAGGTGTAACTGTGGCATTTCTTGGTCCTCTGATTTAAAAAAAAAAAACACTAAGAAGTATACGTGTGACTCTGTGTGCGGATGTGGGCGAACCACTTAAATGTGTAAAAGTATATAAGTACATATGCAAATAAGAATTATGTGGGTGTGCAAAGGATATGTGCAGAAATGTAACTGTGCATATGTTTACATATGTAAATATGAATGCGTGTGTATGAGAAAGAAGAAAAGAAGTGAGATTATGAGCATCAAAATTCCCATACAGGTAGCAGCGAGTATTTGGGCAATCAATCACTAGAGAATCATGAAAGGTGCAAGGACATTCTCTTTCTCCTGGAAATAAGGAGCCTTTCTTTCTGATCTTCCAGAATAAAGAAGTCATTTCACATGACATGAAAACATAAAATAATAGAAGGCTGCTCACAAAACCCAACTAAGGAAGTAGCAAGGATGCAGGTATCTAAGGATACAGGTATCTATGAGTGTGCTATCTAAGGAGTATAAGACAAAGACCTTTATCTGGCTCAGACCCAGGACCAGAAGAATGGAAAGACCAGAACAGGCTCAGTGGGAGGGAGGGAGATCACTGCTGGGCTCTACACACCTGCCATAAAATCTGTTGTCTGAAAGCATCTAGAAGGTCCATTCAGCTTGTTCTGTCTTCATACCAGAGTGAGCAAGATGAGCTTGACAAAGTGACCTCACAACCAAAAATCCCGCAACGCAGAAACTATCCTCAGTGTATGACCATGAGTACAAGCAGGATATCGCCTTGTAATTGGGTCTTGGTGGTCAGACTGAGCCTGCCCACTTCTTAGTCCACAGAATAGAATGGGTGGAACTGTCCCAACTGCTTTAGCCATAGAAAGGAGCTCCTGCTGGTCAGCAGTAGGATTTCTGCCAATGATTGCCCTTCTTGTGCAAGTATCCATGCGTCCTGAGTAACACCGTCCACATTAAAGGGCACACATGGTTGAGAGAGGAGCAGGTGATTGTGCATCTCAGTGAAGGACAGTGACTCCTTTTCTATTATATGATCTTTAGGAGCCTATAATTTTTCCTAGGATCTTCTGTCTTCCTTTAAAAACACAATGTAGGCATTGGTGAAAGGATTTGGACACTGCTGGCAGCACATTTCTTTAGCACTTCTGACCACCAGCGTGTGAGCTCTTAGAGTTGGTGATCTCACAGAAGGCAAGGATAGCACAGTCCCCTCACATACCTATCATAGATGAAATCAACATAAAAACTGTCTGATGTATTAAAGGAACTGGATTAAATGTTAATACATTATCCTCATGATCATGATAATCATTGCCAACATCATAGCATTAAGTTGGGTCTTGATTAAAACACAATTGCCCTGGGATAAATAACACTTGTTATTGTCCTCCAACATCAGCCTGGTAAATTAGAAAGACTGCTAGACCGGGTTACAGTCTCAATCCAATTACTAACTCATTACCAATTTATGAAATGCTGAAGCCCAGATGGCCTTTAAGGTCTTCCTCAGCTTCAGCATCCACCAAGTCCATGTTATAGGCAGTGGTTCTCAAAGTATCTTCTGGAGGCCAGCAGCCTCAAACCTGATGGAGAACTTATGAGATTTAACTATATCAATCAATCAAGTTTTGATATTTCTTTAAGAAGACTTAGAAAGAGGGGGAACATTGCATCCTTGTACTTGGGCTCTAAGTAGAGAAAGAAAGATCACAGATTAGAGGGATCAATGGTACTGAAAGAAACCTTAAATGAAAATCACATCAGGTATCTTATTCTAAGAAGGTTTTCAGACTAGTTCATCCCCATTCAGTCTCTTATTGCAAAGTTAGGATAAAAATCCCATGATACAAACTGTCCATGTTCCATCAAGAAAATTGAGGTTTAGAAAGGATTGTTCCTAAAAGTCAGAGAACCTACTGTTGTCAGAGACTGAATTTCTCCCTGGATTTGTTCTGAGAGTGGTTTTTCTCTCAGCACTGTCAAACATGTAACGCTGGAATCCTCGGAGAGCCACATGGAATTCCTGCAGTTTCTTCTACTGTCAGGTTCTGAGCAAGATTCTATTAGGAACACCTGCTTCCCAAACTTGATCCTAGGCTGTATTCCCTTTTGATTTTTCTTGAGAGAAACAGTTTATTTATAAACTAAGAAAAGGTACATCACATTTCCAGAAGAAGAAGCAGGTTTGGTACAGAAGTAACAGAAAGCCCCAACATAGAAGAGCCTATGGCTTCTTTCCTAAAATCAAGTATTGTATACTATCACTGCTGAAGAGAGGAATGAACAGAACCAAGAAACTATGGAAAGAAGTATTTAAATACACAGTAGTATCAAAAATTAACAACACAATGATGCAATTAATGCATACATGTCTATATTAACTTTAAATACCACACTTTAAATATCCAAGGTCCCAATTCGCCAATCAAAGCCACAAGTTGTCTGACTGAATGGATCAAGAAACAAATTACATCTAGCTATTGTCTACATAAACACACTCTAGCCTTAAAGATAGGCACTACCTTAAAGCAAAAGGATGGAAAAAAGTACTTCAATCAAATGGAACCAGGAAGCAAGCAGGTGTAACTGTCCTACTATCTGATAAAAGTATTTTATCCCTCTGATTAAAAAAATGGACTGCAAACTAAAACTAACCGTAAAAGATGTAGAAAGACACTCCATTCTAATAAAGGGAATAAACATTGCTATCTATACTAAACAGACATGCATCAAACTCTATTGCCTCCAATTTCTAATTTAAAAAAAAAGTCTCTGGATTTAAAAGTACAGAAAACATCAGCCCATTAATAGCATGTGATTTCAATCCCCTACTCTCTCCAAAAGACAGGTCCATCTTGACAAAAATAAAGAGAAAAATATCAGGATTAATTGGCATCATATGTCAACTGGACCTAACAGATATCTATAGACTGTTTCCACCCAGACACCAGCGAACACATACTCTCCTAAGCAGCAAGTGGAAGCTTTTCTAGAATAGACCACATGTTGCGACACAAAGCAAATCTTTACAAATTCAAAGGGATTGAAATAATTACTTGTATTTTATTCTATCTGACCACATTGCAATAAAACTCACAATTGACAGCAAACAAGTCTCTAGTAAATACATAAGCTCAGAGATATAACAACTTACTACTGAATAATGACTGGGTCAAAGAATAAATCAAGAAAGAAATAAAGTTTCCTAAATCTAAACAATAACACAACACAGTAAAGACCTCTGGGAACATTGAAAGCAGTCTTATGAAGGAAATATACTGCTCTAAGTATCTATAATTTTAAAAAAATCAGAAAAAATACAAATAAATGACTAATGCAATTAAAACAATATGGTACTGGCACAAAAACAGACATGTAGACCAATGGAACAAAATCAAAGACCCAAACATAATATCAGCATTTTATGTTTGACAAAGATGTCAAAACTTTAAACTAAAGAAAATGAAGCAACTTCAACAAATGGTGCTGGGAAAACTCTCATGCAAAAGAAAGAAATTAGATCTGTAACACTTTGCACAAAAAACAACATCAAAATTGATCAAAAGCCTGAAACACTGGAACTGCTAGATGAAAACACAAGCAGTTCCCTACATTCTAGAGGGGTAGAACTGGCCTTTCTGAACAGGAATCTATCTGCCCAAGAATGACAACCAACAACTGACAAGTGGGCTGCCACAAAACTAAAGAGCTACTGCACAGCTGAAGAAACAGTGAGGCAAAGAGGAAGCCCGCAGAATGGAGGAGAATCCTTAGCAGCTATCAATCTGATGGAGGACTAATATCCAGAATATACAAATAAGTCAAAAACAAATCATCAAAAATAAAAGCTGGAATGAGACCTGAACAGAAAATTTTCAAAGGAAGAAAAAAATGGCTAAGAAATAGTTTTTAAAAATGTTCATCATCCCTAGAAATTATAGAAATGTGGATCAAAACAACTTTGAGATTTTGTCTGACCCTAGTCAGAACACCAAAGATCAACAAAACACCAGACAGCAAATGCTAGAGGAGGTGTGGGGAAAAGCGAACTTTGATCCATTGTTGGTGGAATTGTAAAGTGTTGTGGCCACCGTGGAAAACAGCATGAAGAATCCTCAAAAACCTAAAAATACATCTACCATATGACCTATCTATGCCATTTCTCAGCCTATGCCTAAAGAAGGCCACATCCTCCTCCAAAGGTGTACAGCCATGTTCACTGCTGCTCTATTAACAGTAGCTAGGAAAAGGAAACAACCTAAATGTGTTTTAACCGACAAATGGATAAGGAAAACATGGTAGATCTATACACTATAAAATACTATTTAGCTATAAAGAAAAATTAAATCATATTGAGTGCGTTAACCCAGACCCCAAAAGTCGAATGGTGCATGTTTTCTCTTATTGGAGACTGCTAGCTCCAAATCTTCAGATGTGTGTATATATCCTGGAGTACCTGCAGAAGCTAGGATAGTAAAATATGACCACTGCTGTAGGAGGGGTATGGGGAGCCATGGGGGGCTAGCAGGCTACAGAGCAATCTGCTCAGGAAAATAGAGGGGCGGAGACTCTAATTAGAAAGATAAGAGGAAAATAAATACAGGAGGGAAGAGTCAAACCACAATAAGGATGTCTGAAAAGTCATAAGCAATGATACTATTAACCATCTACCTAAAATAAACACTTAGTTCACACAAATCCATGTATAAATTTACATATGCTGATTAAATGAAATTTTCTTACCTGCACTAAGAACCAAAGACTATCTATCAAAAACCCCACCAGGTCTGAGAAGCCTTCTTCTGAGTTATTGGTCAGCACTGACCAAGATGCCACAAATATAAGCCACTACAAAGGCCTTTGGTTGCCCTCCAGACGTAAAAGTAAGTTCCTATTGCTGAAGAGACCGTGAACTTCAGACAAAATGAATTTGAAAGAAAGCAAAGAGGGGTACATGAGAGGGTTTGGATGGAGGAAAGGGAAGAAGAAAATGATAAAATTATAATCTCAATAATAAAAGAAATAACCTTAAAAATGAATTGTATACATGTTTATAATTTTCAAAGAATAAATATTAAGAAATTCAAAGTAACTACTATTATCCTGCAGAAATGAAATGGATTTGGGGGAAAAGGGAGGTTTGGGGGGTGCTGGGAGGGGCGGAGGGAAGGGAAACTGTAGTTGTGATATAATATATGAAAAAAGAAAAAGAATATATAATTCTAGAAATCATAGATGGTAAAGTCATATGCAAATATTTCATAAATATTGTGATGGAACTGTAAAGATACTCCATGTTTCTTGCACATATACATATATGTAAGTAACACACACAGAAGAGAGAGGGAAGAGGGAGAGGCAGAGGTGAGAAAGGAGAAAGAAAGGAGAAACGGAAAGGAGAGAGAGAGAGAGACAGAGACAGAGACAGAGAGAGACAGAGAATAAATTCCTGGCCCATGCATACGCCCATTTCACTAGCATGGTGTCTAGCATACAGTTGGTGCCAGATAAACCTGAGAGGCTTAGGTCTTGATAGGTCTGGCAATAAACCATGTGACCCTCCAGAAGTATCCTTCTCTCCACTCTATCCTTAAGTCTTCCCAGCGTTCCGTCTACAAAGACAGCACCAATGGGCACACTCAACTTCTAAGAACCGTTTTCAAAAATTCAACAATAAATTAAATATTAATGAAATAGTCATAATATACCACCATTTCAAACACACACATATATATACTCAAAAACAAGGGCCATGAGAATCACCTGGAGGGTGTGGTAAAACACAGACTGCTCTCCACCCGTCTCACTCCCAGTCCCTGATGCATCAGACCTGGATCAGAGCCCAAGAAGTGACATTTTCAACAAGTTCCCACATGCCCTCCACACCACCTATAATCTCCACAATAATTCTAGGAAGACCGGTTATTCATTCTTTGTTCAAGAGCTCATCAACCTGCCCAAGATCTCATAACTGGCAAAAGATAGATGCCAACACCAAACCTATCTGTTGTGACTTAATTATGGTAGTCTGTCCATTGTATCATGCTACCGCTCTCTAAGTGAACATTTGACTTCATTGAGGTAAACTTCAGAGAACTACACCCTGAGGGCAGAGCGGTTTGGCCATCAGAAGAAACCTCCCCTTAATGCTTCTCCAGTCACACAGGTTTTCAGGAACGGCAATTCTGAAGATGCTGGATGGAGCGAGAAGCAGTAAAATCCATGTGCTCGCAATCAATGGCCAGGATGACCATGCCTGGGCTTTAGGTTCAAGAGCCTTATCCTCTAACCCACTTGCAACTAAGAATTCCTTTATGGCCTTTGCTAAAATGTCAGCCTTGATTGACATAGCTTGCACTGTGCCCTTTAAGCACACTGAAGAGCTGCGAAATAGGTCACAACTGACTACAAAGATATAGAGCCTCCCATTCTGCACAGCTGAACAAGGCCCACACTCTACCTGGAAGGGACCACAGCTTTGCCAAGAGAAGGAATGCTGAGAGTCCACCAGGAAGTTGACTGCCGATCTGGCTAGGATGCATGGTTAAAGCCTGTACTATCCTGATGGAGGTTCCATAAGAAACCCAGGAATGTGGGCTCTGGACACTGCTTAAAAAATTCTTTTCATTGTTTTTCTATGTAACTAAGGCCTAGAACTTGAACATCACAGAGTAGGCCCAAGTCCTTTTCTTTGTAAGGAGTCTACAGCTGTGAGAGATACACACTTATTATGGTCTACCTGCTATTCTTGCTGCCTCTCCAAATTTGATAATTAGTAACCCCCTCACATTCCTTCATATTTATTCACTCTCTCTGTTTTTCTGTTCTCTCTTTCTCCAAACCCTTGCGCCCTCCCTATCCTTTCTATCACACACACACATACACAGACACACAGATACACACACACATACATATATACATATATATATATATACACACACACTAACACACACTCTACAGTTTTAAAATATAGGGCTGCCAGCAAATCTAAATGCCACTATGATGTTGGAGAGTAAAGAATTATCAACCCTTTAATAAATCTACCCATTTTGTATGTAAAGTCGCTGTTTCTTCTGAGATGGTTGATGGTGATATTAACAAAATACAGGATGGTGGAAGGAGTTCAATGATTTTATTAATAAATGAAATTCTACTGAGTTTGGCATTTTGCATTTGCAAAATGTGAACAGCGCAAATACGGCCCCTAGCATCCCTGTGAAGATGAGGTATATCAGCCCAGTGCCACTCACACCCATTTTCTTTGGAAGTATTATTGTCCTCCATTTCTCTCTTTTTGCTCCTGGACAAACAACATTATGGCAAGAAAATGGAGATAAAAATGAGCTTAGCAAAAATGGCCAGCAAGCTAGCTGACGCAATAAATCAATTGTTTTCATCAGCTATTGCTCCTTGATTTTTATGTAATCAAATAACAAAACAATTCCCTTCAAAATGCAAAAACTTAAGTCATAAAACCCGAAGCCATAATACTCAGTGGAACAAATAGGATGGACTATTTCCACATTTACAGCCAGCACTAAGGGGAAGCACATCAAGCTTGAGTACAAAGCAAATTACAGAGCAGAGGAAATCTGTAAAATAAAGTCAGATTTAAGGGGAGTCAACATCCTCCTACCTCCTCTAATGAGGAGTTTGAAAATAATCAAAGTTAGCATGATGGCATGGATATTGGTTTGAGCTAACCCCACCAAATTATAAAAATTGCAAAAGAAAGTAATTGAAGAATTCATAACGAGATCTGCTTGGCAATGCTCAAAACCCAAAGCAAAGTAATTTAATAAGGGAGACTCAGAGGGGGCTTCCCTTGATATTTGGACTGTATTATCCCAAACCAATCACCATCAAACAGAATTAAGCAGTAAGGGGTCATACAGGAGCCAAATCAGCCAGTTGTATGTTAAAGAGCTTCAGAAAGAGAGAGCAAGCTTCACTAGGTCCAGGGCAGAGAACTTTGGCCCTTTCTTGACCATCGCAGCCCTCCTTGCTATCCTTCTGCCGGTACCCCAGCAACCCTGCTCATTCATGCCTAAGACAGGAATGTTCATGACTGGGCCTACGTACCTCCGCTTCTCACTCACTGAACATTTATTTTGTTTGCTTTTTTAAAAGCATGCGTAATTTCAAAAGCTCCCGTGCTATTTCTGCTCCACCTTCCCTTAGGTCATTCCTGGGGACAGACAACAGCATAAAAAGGAGCCTCACTGGAGAGCAGCTGAGTCCTGAGGTCTGTGCGAGGCAGGGCACTGGGGAGTGGATGATATCTCAGGAGGCTCTGCTCTTGGGCGCACAGTGCAATAAGAGGGAGGGGCGGGAAGAGTGGGTGTTTCAACTAAAGCTTGGGAGACAGCCAGCCCTCAGCCTGGCCGTCAAAAAAAAAAAAAAGCATTCACCATAGTGTTAGGCTCTTTGGGAAGCAGACCACTAGGACTCTGGTAACAAGAGACATGTCAGTGGCAGGCAGAAGCTGAGGCATTGTTCTGACTATGCTTCTAAGAGTCTCAGGCTGAGGATGTGGGGCTGAAGTAGAAGAACTAAGTTTAAGCACTGGGCGGGTTACAGACTCAGCCTGTCAGGAAGGCCCTGGAGAGCCACCACACTTTCTGTCCATTCTAGGCCTCTCTAATGTTAGTTAGAGAACGAATTTCCATGTTGTCCCAACATGGTGTGGGACCCAAGGAAGGACAGGAAGTCCCTGACTAAAATAGGAGGCAATAATATCTGGTTCCAAATCAAACCTATACCTTCCATTTGGCCTTACATAGATTCCTGGTGTTAGCCTGAATGCATAATATCCACTTTTACATATTAATTAATCTCACCACTAGGAAACAAGTCAACTAATGAATAAATGGACAAAGATACCAAACACTTTAAACAGTATCACAGAATATGTATCTGGGGAAGAGGCTTCGTGCTGGCTCATTTTAATGTTAATTTGACACAAGGTAGAGTTATCTGGGAAGTAGACCTCTTACTCTCTTAACCAAGAAAATGCATTCATAGGATTGACCTATAGGCAAGTCTTTAGAGCATTTTCTTGATGGATGATTGATGTGGAAGGGGCCAGTCCATTGTGGGCAGTAACACTTCTGGGCTAAGAAAAGAGACAAGGAAAGCCATGAGGTAAATAACACTCTTCCTTGACCTCAGGATTAGTTCCTTCCTCCAGGTTCCTGCCCCAACTTCCAGCAGTGATGAACTATGACCTGGAATTGTAAACCAAAATAAACCATTGTGTCCGTAAGTTGTTTCCGGTCATGGTGTTTTATCACGACAATAGCAGCGCCAACTAAGACAGGCTTGTATGTGTATCCTATGTATCGTTTGTCATCCTTGAAGAACTGTAGACTTTTAACCATAATCTCAGTAAATTACCTCCAATGCGCTCCAGTTTGTGCACCACAGTTTATGATGGCAATGCCTAATCTTGTCCAGGGAGGTAAATGTTTGTAACAGAAAATTGTTTTAATAACAGAGCAGTTCCAAAAATAATGAATAAAATCAGGGGGAAACACATGAACACATGCATACATATGAACATACACAAAGACAAAAAGTCCAGTTTCTTACAAAGATTACAAGCAGTGAGATGACTAGGGATAAAGGAGCTTGCTGCCAAGGCTAAGCATCTGAATTTCATTCCCCAGGACCAACATGGTTGAAGGAGAGAACAGATTTCTGCAAGTTGTCCTCTGACCTCTACATGACTTCTGTACACACACACATACACATACAGACACTCCGAAATAAATAAAATGTGATAAAAAGTAAAAAATTATTTTCTCTAAAAATAAATCACAAGGATTTAATGGGGAAGAAGATGATGAAATCTGAATTTTTTAGGGGATGCTCTGCTCTTGTTTTTTGTTTGTTTGTTTGTTTTGTTTTGTTTGTGACAGAGTCCACAGTGAAGCTCAGGCTGGCCTGGGACTCACAAATTCTGTTGTTCCACCCTTCAGAGTGCTGCCATTCCAAATCTGAGGGGACTTACACACTTTTGAATTTTTAAAAATTCCCTCAAATAAGATTCTATAATTCACTCAACCTCTGCCTTTGGCAACACTCAGCATTATTTTGCTAAGACATTTTAAACATTCATACATTTTTCTATACTATGACTTTGCTTTTGAAAATTAGACCTACAAAAATATATCTAGTAACTGTTGAAAAAAAACATTAGGCATGAAAATCTTCCTTACAATATTTATATGTGCAAAAAAGTAGAGTTTATCCAAATGAGAACCAAGAAGGGAAAATTTAGGTAAATTTCCTTATACCTAATTAACAAAGTGTTAGACACTATATGACTAAGATTTACAACAGTAAATCCAAAATACATTTTATATCACAATAAATATGTAAACATTTGGTAGAAATATATAAAAGATTAAAATAAAAATTCCTGGATTCAGATTTAGGTAGTGCTAAAAAGGATTAAATTTGGCTTATTCTGCTTATTTTAGTTTTATTTTTAGCTAAGTTTAATTTTTCAAAAATTTATTTTATTATTTGTGCATGTGTGATGTGTCAGTCTGGGCACCACACGGGTGAGGGCATATGCACAGAAGACAATGCTCAGAACTCATCTCCCTTTCTGCACAGTCTGCAGAGATCTAACCTGAGGCTTCAAGCTGGCACGCCAAGTGACTTTTATCTGCTGAGCCATCACACTGGCCTTAGCATTTTCTTTCTTCCTTCCTTCCTTCCTTCATTTTATTTTTTAGCATTTTTCTTAATGGTTAAATACTATATATGAATTATAAGCATAAGTGTGTGTTGTGTGTATAAACCTATATATTTTTACTATTAAAATCACTTATTTTAATACTGCCACAGATTGGGGATGACTGTGCATGTGGAGTTTGGGTGCACCACACAGTTAAAGCTGGGAAAAGGAGCTCAGGAACCTTTAGTTGCCAAGGCCTCTAGAACTTGGGAGACTGAAGCCTAAGAGCAGGAGAAGGGGTTTAGAAGATAGCAACTGTGAAGCAGGGATTATCACCTTCATCTGCCTACAAGGGAACTGGACGTTTAGTAAAGATACAAATGGGCATTGTTCACCCCGAGTTCAGCTTCCTTTTCTGCCTCTCTGAATTCCATTATCTTTCTGCGTGTTTAATTTCCTGCTTGACAGTTTTCCCTTGCAGTCTTATACTTTTCTCTACAAAACAGAAAAGCACAGAGACATGTGGACTGCAAAATGTGTGTGCCCAATAAAACTATTCCAGGACGACTCCAGTCTCACTCATTCAGTAAAGAAATCCCTGTTCTGTGCCCATGGTCTTTTCAAAACTAAAACACAGCCATTAGTTTCTGTCCACTGAATTCAGCAGGGACACTTGGACATTAAATTTAGTGTGAAACCTCACCTCTTCATCTAAAAATGATTAATGTGCTATTTTTATTTTGAAATTTTAATTGATACATAACAACAGTATGCACATGGAATGAGGTACCATGTCATGCATGATACCTCTACATGCTACATAATGTTCAAATCAAGTTAAACATGCTTACCACCTTAAATATTCATCATTTTTCATGACAATACTTTCTAACTCCTCCCTTCTAGCTTTTAAAAAATGCACAGTACATTATTGCAATCTACCGATACTTCATATTTTGAACTTAATGAGAATTTAAAAAAATACATATAAAATTTAAAAACTTGTAGGGGGTGCTTAAAGTAAGCAGATTTATTGCTCATATTAGGAAAGAAAACATATAAAATTAATGATCTACAGCACAATTTTAAGAAACTATATGAGTACAGAGAAAAATCATAACTAAAAATCAACAGAAGAAAAATGGTTTTAAGAAAAGCTAAAGTTAAAACGGACACAACAAAGAAGATGAATGAAGGAAAATTTAGTTAATTTTTGTTTTCAGAGCAAAACATATTCAGGACTCAGTATTATAAGGAGATATATTTTTATCTAATTTGTCCATACATTAAATGTTATATCTATCAAAATCTCAACAATTTTTGAAGAAATTGGCAAGATAATTCTAAGATTTAAATAAAAGTAAAGAGTTCAGAGGTGCAGAAACAATTTTATGTGAGAACATGAAAATATTCATGCTTCTAGCATATAGAATTACTGTAAAACTACAGTTATCATTTTTGTACTGGTATTAGAGCCAACTGGTCAAGAGCAGACATAGAGAATCAGGAAACAGAGCAACATGAATATTGCCTCTGATTATCAAGAGATCTCAACTATGTGTTGGGCTAGCCAAGGATTACTATTATTTTTAGCAAATGATACCTATTTAAGTGAACATATTAGAGACAATAGATAAACCTGAACAGCTATCTCATTCCAAATAAAACATACTTTAATACTAAGTATTAAATGATACTAAGTATTAAAAGTTCTAGAAGAAACTTTGAATGTTAGATTAGGTAGTAGATTTTAGGCAGGACACAAGCATTAACCATAAAAAATTAAAAACTTATATATAGTATTTTATCAAAATTAAGATTTCCTGCTTCTCAAAGGAGACCATTAAGAAAATGAATGGGCCAGTTACACTCTGGAAATTATATTTGTAGCACTTATGTTTCACTGAGGACTTATAGTCTGAATATATTAAAAATTCATATAAATCAGCATTGAAAAGATGAAAAGCCCAATAAAATTTACCAAGAGGCTTGAGCTCACACTTCTGAAGAAGATGTATGCCTGTCCAATAAGCATATGAAAACCTAGTTAACATCAGTAGCCACCAACTTAAAACAGCTAATGAGGCAGTTCTTCACACCCACTGAACTGACTATAATTTAGCCAAAAAATTAAAAATGGCTGTAACTTCAAAACCAGTCACAAAGACTAGCAACACTAATATTGGTTGGACTGTCTAGAAATCTGAGCTTACATAAGCAGTGTGTTGCCCATGGGTGCATGAAACAGCATAACACCAGACAGACATTTCTACACAATAACAGACCCACACCTACTCCATGACCATGCAGGTCCACCACTATGCATCCAGCGAAGAAAAATGGAAACACAACTCCATATAAGACTTCTGAAAAAATGTATATTGCCCTATTAAAAATAGCCCTCAATTGTCAACACCGGTAATGTGCTCCAGGCAGAGTGGATAAACGAGTTGAGAATTATTCTTCAAAAGGAATACTGTTCTAAACACCAAAAACAAAAGGAAGAACAGTTATAAAAGTGATCATCAGTGTCATAGGCCAGTCTTACAGAATCTTTGTTGGGTGACACAAGGTGAATACGAGTATTTATATTCTGAATCCATTTCTAGGAACCACAAGAAAGGTAAATGTAATCCTGCAAATTCTGTGTGTAGAACATGACTAGAGAACATTTGAAGGTGATGGAAATGGATATTTTGCCTAAACTCCTGAGGTAAACAACATATACGTGCATCTTATTCTATGTATGCCAGTCGTTCCTCATGAAAGCCTGAGGGGTGCTTGTCTTTGCTTAATTTTCTCTTCCGAAATTTCATCTTCCTATGGCAGATGCTAAGACAAGGTCCTGACATCTACTGAATGCCTTGGGCTACAATCCTCACTGGTTTCTTTCAGCTGAACACATTGGCAAATCCATATTGCAGCTGGGCAGACATTCCGGAAGTCTCACCAATGATTCGACAAGGTGAATTCAATTGCTCAGAGCCACAGATTAAATTACATGCAGTTTATACTCACATGTAGAACTCCTAGGCAAAACCCACTCACACTGCCTTTCTATAATGAAAGAATAAGGGAATAAATGAATGAGTAAAGAGACCATTCAACCTGTAAAATGGGTAAAGTGTTGTAAAGCAGACACAAAAGGTATAGAAATAAAAAACTGGTCATCCAATGTGAGTGGCTTAGAAGGAAGGATGCTCAGAGAACTGTACCAGACTGGCTTGGAAGCAAATGGAGGACATAATTTAGGTCCTAAAGCATGCAGTTAGATATCAGTAGTTACTGCTTTCTACTGCCTGTATCTTGCCAGCCCTCTTCTTATTATCTATGCCGAACTATCCTGGTCTTTTAATCAAGCATCCCAAAAAGCACAAGAAGTGCCCTTTGGGAGAAGCATCCCTCTCTTCTCAGTAGGAAATTCCATTATGACACAAAACCAGGATGCTGCCACATACTCAGCCATCGCCATGACCTAGTCCTGCCACAGGTGGGTGCTATGGAGTTCTAAAGTTTCCAGTCTTCCAGTGGAATGCTACATGCTTCTGGGGACCACCTCCCCATCCCCTCATAGAACTGATCCCTGACACTCAGCTAGGAGTGCACAGAGTGAGAGCAACCCCTCATCACAGAGCAGAAAGGAAGAGTGCAGGAACCACTGCAGGCAGGCACTACCCAGTCAAGCATTAGATAGACGGAGAAATAAGTAAGATGTGTGTGTTTTATTCTCCTTGCATTTGTTTTCTTACTTTGTGACCTCAGTGATATGCACCAAGAGGGAAAGAAATACTGTGAAGATTGTGGCCTCAAAAGCTACTTCACTCCCTGAAAAATTACTGCTCTAGCAACAAGGTCCAAGACAAGCTACTCATTTATTTATTCAAAGAACTCAATGAGCTGTAAAGATTGACATTTAAACTATCAACACTATATTCCATCTGACAATGTTATTAAATATTAGATCTGATTTATGGAAAGGATTAGTCGTTTGGCAATCCAGATCAGCATGGCACTGCACAGACACTGGGTTATGTTGGATGTCACTTGCTGGAGCTGATTGAACTAAAGAAAAAAATATATTCCTGCCAGCAACATTAAAGTCTAACTTCATGAGACATAGTTATTATCATATAAATTTGAACCACTTGGGAGCTCAATTCTGCATTTCAGAATCCCTCTGATTGATAATTTTTAATAGTTTAAGAGTCAAAAAATAAGATCACACATCTAAATAACCTTTGCTATGACACACGGAAGGATGGATAAGATTGAAAATGGAAGCTAGGCATATAGCTTGCTAGTGTAGCATGCATGTGGAAAGGAAATGAAAGCCCTGTATGTGAAGTGCAAACACATTAATGGAATGGAATGGCGGGGCTAGCCTGTGCAAACAGGCAACATTGGCTTAGTGACTGCTCTACTCTTATCTGTGTAACGTTGGGCAGTCACCCTTTCTTAGGTTAAAGTCCCATTTTTACATTTTGGAGACAGTGAAAGTCAATTAGCCTATTTAGGATGTAAACAACAGTGTGTGTAAGTCATTTGGTACCATGCCTGGTGCTCAGAGAGTGTGCAAGGGATGCCAAGGTGAGATTATACCAGGCTAGCACAAAATTTGGTTATAGTATAGTGAGGGAGAAGTTCTTATGTCGCCTGAGATGGACCGGAAAGAACAACAACAACAACAACAACAAAAGCACACAGTGAACACGTTACTTAGAAGGTGCAAAGGCAAAGGCAGAGCCACTAGAGGTACCCAGGAGACACTGAATGGTGCAGAGCTAGATGAGGAACTATGAGATGTGGCTGTAAACAGCACAATGGTGTAAAACTAAATTATGAACTAGTCAAAGGGTCTGAGAACTACTACATGGTATAGGGATGTGCTGGATAGTTTTATGTCAACTGGACACAAGTTAAAGTCATCTGAGAGGAGGGAACCTCAATTAAGAAAATGCTTCCATAGATGGGACTGTAAGCAAGCCTATAAAGGCATTTTCTTAACTAGTGATTGATGAGGGAGAGCCCAGCCTATTGAAATGGTACCATCCCTGGACTGGTAGTCTTGGGTTCTATAAGAAAGCAGGCTGAGTAAGCCATGAGGAGCAAGCCAGTAAACAGAACCCTTCCACAGCCTCTGCATCAGTTCCTGACTCCAGTTTCCTGCCCTGTTTGAGTTCCTGTCCTAGCTTCCTTCAGTGATGGACTACAATGTAGAAGTGTAAGTCAAATAAACCCATTCCTCCCCAGGTTAATTTTTGTCATTGCAGCAACAGAAACCCGAATTTAGACAAGGGTTAAAACATGAATTGCTGTGTAGTGCACAGAGGATGAATTGCTGAAGGTACCTATGAGCTCCTAGGTGGTAGAGCACTAGATGATGAGCCACTTGAGGAACTTATGAGCTATATAATGGTGTATAGATAGATTACAGCACTTTCTAGACCCCCATAAACTTCCAGATAATGCAGAATATTGATGAAGAGTAACTAGCAGTGCCTATGAGCAATTGAATGATACACAGCTCTGCTATGAGCAAACAGTCATGAATTTCTTTGGTAAACTAATAGATAATAATTATTTTAGGCTTTAAAAGCCATATGGTCTCTATCAACTCTGCTCAATTAGCAGGATATAAGACAGAAATGGAATGAAAATGAATGAGTGGAGACATCTTCTAGTAACATTTTATTTACAAAAATATATATTTGGATTATAACCATATGGCATAGATTTGCCAATCTTTGATGAGTCTTTATGGTTTCTTACATTTTTTCTTTAGTTTTGAGAATTTCATATATGTGTATAATGAAATATGATCATAATCTATCCACATTTCTTCCTTCCAGCTCTCTGTATTCTCCATAACATGCTTCCCTCCCAACTTCATGTATCTGTATCTTTTTTCACTCACTAGGTTAAAGCTGCTTGTAAATCCATGGATATGGGGCATTCCCTGGAACATGGGAAATCTACTAGAGGCCACATCCTCAATAAATACTGATCCTCCTTCCCCCAGCAACTATCCATTGCTAATAGTTTCTTAGTGAGGGCTTTGTTCTGGAGACCATTGGTCCACCTACACTGGAATTGTCACCAGCTTGATAGATCTTGTGTGGATAACCACAGATACTGAGAGATTATGGTTGTGATAGTCTGATCCTGTCTAGGACACAGCACTTCTCAGCACCTTGTCCTAATCCTCCAGTCTTTGGGAGGACTCTTCTGTTGTCTTCCCTGATCCTTGGTAGTAGTGGGGGGGGTTATGGGCAAATTAACTGTGAGGTGGAATGCTGGGTGCAGAAAGGCTTTTATGCAGGGAAGAGTGGGTGACTCTGGTGGGAATCGGGAGGTGAAAAATAGGCATAATTCAAAGGAAGGAGATGTGAAAAGCCACATAGAAGTCTACTATCATGCATCCCAAATCAAAGAAAAAATAAGTTAGATGATAGTAGAACACATGTAAAAAGAAGAAAGAGGGAACAACAAGGCAGGCTAAAGGATTAAGCATGGAGGGTACAGTGGGATAGGGGAGGGGAGGGCATGGGAAATGGATGAGCCAAAACTAAGGATGTGTAAAAAAAAAAACTTAAGGAAACGAACTAATTAGTAAACTAATTTCAAAATACAACCTAAGAAAGAATTTCAACAAAATTACCCTGCATGTGCAGATAATGGCGACCACTTAGTCTTCCTTTGGTCTGCTAAGTATGTATGGTTGAGAAGAGTGAAGGCTGCCTCACCCCCTCTCTCTGGTACGCATCCTCCAGGACCAGAAGGATTGATCCCCTTCCAGGAGAAGGCTATGAAGTCATAAGCTGAAAAATCAACCTGGCCACGTTTTCCCTGCTCTTCCATCAGAGAAACCTAGGGCTTATAACCTGCTAACAGAGAGCAGGAACTGTGGGCTTAATTCATCTGCCACTGCTCCTGCAGACAGCAAACAAATGACTCATTCAGGAAGAGAGCAATTTTATTGAGATGACTGAGAGTTTTGCAAAATATAAGCATTGTAGTCTTTTCATAAATAAAAAAATTTCCTTCTCTTTCCGAATTGTTCCTTGCTGTCTTACTTGCAGCCCAGGACAGCCTGTGTTCTTCCTTTCCTGAGCAGTATTGGGCATGAAGCAGTAGAACTCAGTTGCAGGGCAACCAGGACATAAATTTTCCAGCTCTGCTACTGTAGAAAAGGGATTGCTTCTTTCTAAGCAATATCCTAGGGAAGCTGGTTTCAGGTCATTAAAAGCTGCAGTACTTCCAAGTAAAAAATAATAGCACTTCTCCAGCTTTGCCCAGATACTAAGGTCCTTGACTTTAGTAGCAATTAGATATGGCTCCACTTTTGCACACTGTCTGGAAATGGCGCCAGAGTCACCAAAGAGCAACTGGAAATTAGAAGTGTGATTGTCTTTCTGTGGCTAATGGCGGCTCCAGAAAAAGTCCCTTGGTAGGCATCTCTTAGTTAACTCTGCAGAACTATCTGCAGGTAGGCATCTCTTAGCCTTACAGGGCAGTCTGCAGGGCACAGTAGCAAGCAGGTTCTGACTGGCCTTTGGAGAGGCTGCTCTTCTAAGGGAGGCTGGGCTGCAGCCCATGTCTTCCGACTTGTCAGTTCTCCTTACAGAGTTATACTTATGACATTAGGGACATGGTCTGCACTTAGAGCATAACCAGAGGTAGTCTGGTCTGCTGTAGCCTAATGACCTGTAAGGTTACCAAATACATCTTCACGTAGGAAGGGATAACTCCACGGTGCAGAGAGGAAGCTTTTCGGTCCAGACCTTGCATACAAACCAGTGAAGGAGAAAGATCTGGTAGGGAATCGGAGCTCTTTTCCAATTAAAAAAAAGTAACATTCTTCATTTTCTGGTAATACTAAAAACTCACTTTTATGACCTGTCTATAAAAGCCTGAACATTTATTTGTTCGGTGCTGGCAGACAATTCCACCCTTGGAGATTCAAATGCAAGGTGGGTGGGGGTTGTGACCCTGAAGCCAGATTAGGGTTTATAAGATGATGTCATAAGTATAATAAAGATTCCAAAAGAATGATGTTCTGTATCTTGAAACAATGAGCTTGGATAAGAAGTCTTTATTTGCATCTTTAACTGTTTGTTTTTATTTTATACTGCTTTACTCATGAGCAAGAACAATGGACTAGGCTCACTAAGACTGGGGAGAGGCATCTCCCCAATGACCCATCTCCAGATCTGTCACCTCTCAGAGGTTTTTTTTTTTAATTTATTATGTATACAGTGTTCTGCCTGCATGTATCCCTGCAGGCCAGAAGAAGGCACCAAATCTCATTACAGATGGTTGTGAGCCACCATGTGGTTGCTGGGAAT
>LOJH01002190.1:8949-22124 GCA_001685095.1 Ellobius talpinus | reverse complement strand
AGCCACCATGTGGTTGCTGGGAATTGAACTCAGGACCTTTGGAAGAGCCGACAAAGCTCTTAACCACTGAGCCAGCTCTCCAGCCCCCTCCCAGAGGGTTTTAATGGTATGTGTTGGTTGTCCGACACCGAAGCAAGCATACAGACTAAACAGGAAAGGACGGGCACGTCTGGAGCCAGACTTGGCTTGATTCTGTATGGATTTATCTGGATGAGCAGATAGATGCAGAGAATGATATTAATCATATACCTTGCTTTAGGATATCTGTTCATGATTCTTCTTGATAACTGAGTCATTTACTACTTAATATTGTGTGACATGAAAAAATAAAATCACTGCTTATCCAATAGCTAACAGTGACTCTGACATACTCCAACAGTAAGTAACTGTTCTTCCTGCTCCCATGTCTCCCATTGGCAGAATCACCATGGTGACTCTTGTATTTTATCATTACTTTGGATGTGTATCTCAGAGTGCTTTATACATTTTTTAAAACGGGGTGATGGTATGTTATTTTCTATTAGTTGACCCAGATGAAATTGCCTATAATGCATTTTTGTTCAATATTACACTGAGAAGATTCATCTATACCTTTCAAGGCAACTGTAGTTCATCTTTTTTATTGCGGATGTTTTTCTTCATGTTATGGGTCCTTTGGATTGTTTCCAGAGTTTGGGCCAATGTTACCATGGCCTTTCCTGTCTCCAAGAGTTTGTGGGGACATTAATTTTTGGTCGATACAAAGAAGTGGAGTTGCTGGGCCACAGAATACATGGCATCTCATTCTATAACAGAATGGCAAACCTTTTTCCAAAGGGGTTGTATTGAGTACAACCCCACCAACAATTAAGCACCTGTTACACTGCATCTTCTCTACCACCTCTCATTCTGCACCAGGCTAATTGGTGTAAAATGATATATCTTTATGATCTTAATTTGAATTTCATAAAACACTAACGACTTTAAGCATCTCTTCCTGTGATTATTGGCCATATGTGTTGCCTGTCTGGGAAACGCCTGTGTAAGACTTTTGCCCAGTTTTCTCTAAATTGATTGAGCTTTCCTTTTTGGTTTGTAGAAGTCCATCATATATTCTTTTTTTTACATCATATATTCTTGATACTCATCATATATGACCACAAGTGTTGTAACTATTCCATCCTTAAAATGTCTCCTGATAACTAGCTAGCCTTTTCTTTCTAAGAAGTACTAAATGTAGTGCTATTTTACTGCATCTTTGTAAGATCATCTGTGAGACCTGACTCTTTCTGAGATAGAGAGGCCAAGAAAAGGAACTCCAAGCTCCTCACTTAGGCCTCACACTCACAAAAAGGCAGTTAGTCAATTTTGTATTCATTATCTCCAAATGAAGTCACCTGCCACCACAAACTTGATGTCACAGATATAAGAGAATCTAGGAGCACAAGGCTGGAGCATCTAGTATAGTGCAGTAGGAATTAAGAAGGGCTAATCTTGTAAGCATGATAATGGCAGTTACGTAACATTTTATTATTCTGGTTAAATATAAAGACTTAAAAAATCTACCACATATGTTATAGAATCTTAAGTTCCTGCAAATAGATGTGTAAGAATGTATTCCCAGTTAGGATCCACCACACACTGAGATCATGAAACAAAAACCACATTCTGCCAGGACATACTAAGCTTCCCACACAGAGCTGAGACCCCTCCTTTTGGATGTCCTAGGCTTCCCCTGGGATGGGACTGGAAGGGTTGAGGGTATGGTGCTAATCTCACAAAGAGTATACCAATGTCACTAGGTGGCCACAGAAATTTGCCCAAGTTCAGTTCATATCCTTGGCACAGTGCAGCATGCAGAGGATTAAAGTATTTGTGTGTGTGTGTGTGTGTGTGTGTGTGTGTGTGTGTGTGTGTGTNTTGGGGTGATAGCAGAATTCTTCAGGTAGGGAGGGGAGAGAGAGAAGGATACGAGGTAATAGTGAGGCCGCTGGGCAGCAAGACTGTAGTATTGCCCTGGAGGCACTCACAGCTTATAAGTGACCTTAGGGACAATGGCTGCCCCACGCTAGGATTTCTGGACAGAAGGATGCCAAAGGTAACAGCAGCAGTCACAAGACATCTGCATTTATCACACCACTTTTCTTCTATTAAGCTTTAAAAGTCACAGACTAGCACATGACAATGAATTTCAATCCTTAGTCTGGATGCCAAGGAGACAAGGAGTCTGAGTCTAACCATAGTGAGACTCTGTGTCTCCAACCTTCATTGGATGATATAGCAACTCTCGGTGTAAGTCATTGTAGGAACCTGGCTAAATAAAGGAACAATGTCTGACAAGCTACTCAGGACAGTAACTGTCCTGGTTAGATTTTATTGTTAACTTGACACAACCTAGTGATACCTGGGGAAAAGGAATCTATATTAAGGAATTGCCTCCAATAGATTGTCCTGTGGCATTGTCAGTGAGGATATTTTCTTGATTGGCAACTTAAATAGGAGGGCCCAGCTCACTGTGGATGGTGCCATCCCTGGGCAGGTGGGTCTGGGTTACATAAGAAAACTGGCTGAGCAAGCCAGGGAAGTGAGTCAATAAGCAGCATTTCTGTAGTTTCTGCTTTAGTTCCTGCCTTCTGCTTCCTGCCTGACATCACCAAAGACAGACAGTAACCTGGAATCCGGAGATGAAAAAGCAACAAAAACAGCCCTCCATTTCCAAGCAGCTTTTGGCCATGGTGTTTATAACAACAACAGAAAGGCAAACCAGAAAATGATAGGCTTTCTCTCACCTTCTACTCTGGCTCTGGCCTCTTCCCTCTCCAGAACAGGCTCCATCCCAGAACCGCTGTCCTTCCTACTATCCGCAAAACACCCCTTCTCCATAGTACAGCCCAAAGCTGTTCTCTGATCATCTCTGCCCCATGTGGCCTTCCCTGTGCTAGCATCTTGGGACACGCGCCATGGGTACACCTGTCCCAAAGGTGCTCGTTGCTCACTTGGAGCTCTGTTTTCACCAAGTGCTTTCACCTGTTAGGGGCAGGGTCATGGTGCCACAAGATGAATGGCAAATGTGGAGAGAGGCTCGAGGCTCTGTTTTAACCTCTCTGCTCTCCCCTGACCAACTTTCCCCACAGAAACCTAGACGGCATCTATTGCACAGCTACTCTGCTTTTACAGCTAGGAGTGGGCATCAACTTGAGCAATAAGAGGATGGATTACCTACAAGCAGATGCCTCTGGCAAGATATCTCTCGTCTAAAGCATGATACAATTCATGGCCTCTCTCCCAGTTCTTGCACCCTGATCCCAGTTGTGCCTACCTTTCTGATGCCTTCTGAAGGACTAGATACACAGTTGTCGGCACCTCCATTCTTGCTTATGGTCCTCCAGAGCTCAGCAAAAGTGCTATCCTGCTCCAGGGGATTGGTACCCTTGGCTCTGAAGTACTCATATACAGCAGAATCCCGCACAGTGCCATAAGACATCTCCAGTTGCTTGGACAGGTCCTGAAATGTCCTGAAAGGCAGAGAGAGAGAGACACATTGGTACTTGCTGCATACTATACATTGTAAGGATAAAATGGCCTGTGAGCCTCTCCTGAGTTCTAAGTCCTACAATGACCCATTAACCACATTCCTCACACCCAGCATCCAAATGTCTCAGCTTCCACATGTCACAGCTACGTTTCCTCAGTAAGATGACTGAGCATATAAAACCAGGTATTGTATTGAGATCAAAGGATGAAACAGTAAGAAATGATTCCTGCCATCGGCAAGCTTCGAGTCTAGCTATAGAAATATACATAAAGGCAGGAAATCACAGTATAACAGAGTCAGGGCAGCACAAAACACAAATTACTGGTGTTTCTGCCCTGCACATCAAAAAGCTGAGCAGGCAGGATGGATGATACAGATGACTAGCCCTGAGACTTCGGGTTACTTTGGCACAAACACACACTACGATGCTGAATCAATTAATAGATGTCCCCTCCAAAATTTGCAGATATGCTGGAGTTCTAGCCAATTAATGATGCTGAGCACCTAGTAACCAATTTGAGTGGTTCTAGCAAGACATGGGTTAGAAGGCCAGAGTGTCTCAGGGAGTCCCCTCAGCAGCCTGGAAACAGACAACCAAACAGGGCTCAGAGAAAAAGGCTTCTTTCTGAAAAGAGAAATGCATATACTTCCCGACTTTCTGCTTTGTATGGTAGCAAAGCCATCCTGAACTGAAAATGCCACTAAGCTGAACATGTGCTTCATACACCTGCCTAACTCTACTGTGTCTACATCACCCATGTTATCATGCATGGAATACCATAAATAAAGTATGAAATATCCGCTACTTATTTAATATGTGTACATGTGTATGCTCACACACCCATATATAAACCTGGCAACACAGCACACTGTAGAGGATCAATTTAAATCCACAGGATCACCTGGCCCACTTGGAGATCCAGTCAATGCTGCCACCCAGTCCCACAAGAGAGAATCTTTCCATATATCATTAGCCCAGGAAGAGATCCAAACTCAACATTTAAAATACAGCTTTGAGTGCATGTTATTTTCACACAATTAGATCATCAAAGACACTTTAGTTGAGCCACAGCTAAGTCAGGAATCCTCTGTAGTGAGGCAGGAAGGATGAATTAGAACGGTACTCTTGTTTGCTATTTGAAAAGTCGTGCCTATCATGACATTTAGAATGCCATATACCAGGCCAATTTACAGAATTTTAAAAGTCCCAACAGAAATTCAGGCTTTCTCTTCAGGGTCTGACCAGATCACCTTTGATCTATTTCTCTTCTGAAACTCTCAGTATCTCCTCTACCAACCCATACCATTACCTGTACCTCTTACCAAGTCTTTCACCGGGAAGAGTCAACCCAACTATCTTATTTTGCTTTTCTATGGATGTAATACACAACATGACCAAAAGGAGGCTGGAAAGGAATGTATTTATATCATCTTGAAGCTTAAAATCTAACTTGAAGAGAAGTCAGATCAGGAACCTGAAGACAGAAACTGAAGCAGAGACCGTGGAGGAATGCTGCTTACTAGCTTGTACAACCCAGGACCACCTGTCCTGGGATGGAACCAGCCCTAGTATACGGGACCCTTCCACATCAATCATTAATCAAGAAAACCCCCAACTGCCTTTCCTACAAACAATCTCACAGGGACATTTTCTTAGTTGAGTGGCCATCTTCCCAAATCTTCCAAACTTGTGCCAATTTGACAAAATACTAACCAACACACCAACCAATCTTGCCAGGCTGATCTGTACAATTTCTGCCTTCGGTTCATGTCCAGTGGTTTTCCCTGCCCCTACTTAGTACCATTACCAACCTGAAGAGAAGAGATGCCACCCACTTTCCTCTAAGCTATCAGGCTATGGCTCTCCCTTTGCCGGGAACCCCTTTCTCTCAGTCATGTACCTATGTACTTCTACAAATCTAGCTGTAAAGTCATCCTCAGCCCAGGACTCCCTAAGCTGTCTCCACAGCTTGAAGATTAGCTGCTTGTTTTGTTTCCAGGCCCTACCATTACTAATAGGGTGGGCCTGGGCAACTTCACTGATATCTTTGCGTCTCAGTTTCCAAACCTTAAGATGAGGGCTAGAGGTTGAGCCTGCAGCAGTGGGTTCTTATTGAGGATTAAGTAGGATTTATGCTCAGGACAAAGAATGGTACCTGATGGGGTCAGTGCCCAAGAGCTGGAGGTCATGATTCTGAGTTAGTATTCTATGTATGAGTCCCACCAGAGATAAGACTTTGGAGGCCTGGAGATGAAGCAGTTCCATCACTACCCCACGGCCCTGGGCCCAGGGCACACAGCAAGCACACAGGGGCCAGCATGGTACAGGTGCTTCCTTCGGCTGTGGTGCCACACTCCATTGCATTCCCCTGGTCCTTGCTATGTGGGCTAGAAACAGAGCTCGGGATTCATCTCAATACATTGCAGATGAAAGGAGACATGAAATAACAAATTTGATGAAGAAATCGTTCTAATTATTGTTCATTATTTATATCTAATTGAAGCAAGATGTTCCTTTGCTTGAAGGGCCCCAAGGGTTGTATCTCTGCCATAATTTGCCTACAATAAAAGGAGGGGAAATTGTCTTTCTCCTACAGTTTTTTTTTAATTTTTCTCACAGTAATACAAACAAACACAGGCTTTAATGAATGGGAAACATCAGGATGAATTACACAGTTGAGTCTAAATACTGAACTACTCTAAATTACTGCAGTTTCTACAAGTACAGATTGAATGCATAACTTCCAGGAAGCTCTGATCTCCTGCATTATCCCCACATTTGAAATTGAGATTTCCTCCATCCCGTGTATTTATTTATGATGGTGCTCCTGGACAGAGGCGCAGGGACCATCAGGGACAACAAGTAGGCAGCCTGAATGTTAATGGTTCTCTCTCCTTTTCTGATCGAGCGTAGATTATTGTTTCCCCTTCCTCGAGCATCCCCTTCCTCCTGTGAAGCCTCATCTTCTGACTCATGGCCTATCTCTCCCCTCCCACAGCCGCAAGCTGGGAAGCAGAGATCTCTCCAATCCCAGATGCACACTTAATCAACAAAGAATTCCAAGCTCACTTCCCTGACTGACACAACACAGTCAATCACCGTGTTCCTGAGTGCCTAAGCCTAAAATGGCTAACAGAGATGGGCCCACCTAAGGGTACAACAAAACTATCACCTCCCTGGGTAGTCTTCCTCTTGTCAGAGTGCAGAGTTTGGGAAAGGGCATATGAGGAAGGATAATGGAGAGCAAGGACAGCCAGTCAATGTGGCTGCCAAGCCAGCATTGGCAATCAGCAAAAGGCAGATGTTGAGGGCAGATAGGACACCCATCCTATAATAGTGAAGGCGTTTCACCAGGCGGGAGCTACACTTGGCAGCACATACAATTAACCTTTTCGGAAGCCACTCTTTCCGGCAAGAAGTGACTACAAGTGTCCAGGCTCTTACAGTGTAAGACAGATGGAGGGCACGTGCACTCATCACAGGTCAGATTCCTGTCAATCCAGTGTGTACCATGCACCGTGCGCGATAAAGTCGCTGCACCAGCTATTGCTCCCAAACAGTTGCTAGATGCCTAACAGGTCACACACAGTGACAACTAAAGCAGGAGATGAATAGTGAGAATCTCCCAGAGGTTTACAACAGGACATACAAGAGCAGCTGGAGAAAAACAAACAAACAAACAAAACAGCACTGACCAAACAGTAAATGGGAGTGAAATATAGTACAAATGGGGCATCCTTGAACAACTAAGTGGCAAGGAGCCACTAAATTGTGAGCCAGACATTCAGAAAGGGTTCCCTAAAGAACCTTTAGCTGAATTGTGCAGCCTGGGTGGAGGCAGTCAAGGAAGAAACAATGAGTAGGTTACTCTAGGAAGAGAAGTTACCTCTGCTGGTCCTGACAGGTGAGAGAATGCAGTTCACCTGGGATGCACATCGCACACAGATCGATTCTAGCCAGCTAGCAGGGAGCTTTGGCAAGCTGGTGGCTCTGGATGCAGTCCTGTCTCAGAAAAGCCCAGCCATCTGACGCACCCCATCAGCTATCCATCTGATGGACCCCATCAGCTTTCATGGGGTCTTTGAGGCTGCAGTCTCAGCAGCCCCGTTGGCATTTTGAGAAATGGAAATTCTTGATCCTCATCCCAGATCTAACCTTTCAGAAAGTCTGGGGCTGCTGCTAGGCAGCAATTTCACAGTTCTTCAAGTGACTCTAATGAATTAAGTTCTAGAAACATAGACCAAAGCAACCTGTTTAACAGCTGAGGTCTTAGCTTCCATAGGTCATCCCCGTTTCTCAGGGATGATGAATATGAACGATCACAGCCATACATCCAGCACAGATGTATGTGCATGTTCATACGTACGTGTTTAGTGTGTGTCTACTCTTCTGTTACTGCCAACAAGTAGCCCGTGTTTGAACCATTGTGCCCACATGGCAGAGGTAAAGGTGGTATGTTGCTACATTTTATGTTCTAAAAGACTGGACCTTCAGCTGGACCTCACAATGGAGTTAATGATATACCTCAAGGTCACTTAAGACTAGCTGCTAGATATCCTGCAGTATACACACCTCTTTGTTTATCCTGTCCTTAAGAGAACAATGTAACAATGTAACTTGCCTTGGATTTGTCATGTAATCAGGTGACAGAGCCTAAGATAATACAGAGTTTTAATCTCAAATTATGGACTCTTCCATGCCTCTGATTCAGAGCAGTCGGGAGGAGATAAGCCTTTGCAGAAAACAGCCAACAGGTCAAGAGTGACCTTGTACAACAAAGACCCATACATAAGCACTGGAAGCAGCTTATAGACATTCCTTGATGACAGCACATTTGCAGTACTGTTTGTTAGCTGAGTCAGTTAGGGTCAGTGGGGTCAGTTACTTAATCTCCTATAAAACTCGGTTAATCTTTTCTGTACTGCATCCCTCATTCCTTCACAATGCGATGCTGTCTGTGCTGTTCAATAAATGCAAAGCAAAGCCTTTTGTGGGTCACACAGGCAATCGGGACAGACATAATTCACAGATCAGACACAGACTACAAACTAGCAAATCACTACAAACTACAGACCAATGGAAGTCACAGGGAGAAAAGCAGAGAATTCAAACTTTGGCTAGTTCTCAATCAAGTTAATCGAAGGAGAAGTGCTAAAAATTTCTTTCCTCAATGCATCACTGACACATTTTGGAGCCTCTGAGGTTATACTTAATGTACTTAACCAATACAGAATAGTAACTAGGCTGATCACACTATGGGAAGAAAGCATGGATAGGAAGCAAACGTCGGTTTTCAGGATCACATGATCAAAGCCTAGCTCTGATCCTGTCCATTTATGGTCCCAAGGAAATCAGTCAATACCCCAATTTATCTCTGTCTCCCTACCAAGGAGCAATGCTTCCTATCACCACCATATCAACAGTGCCTAGTCCAGGTGTCCAGGATACCTAATGGGACGTCTAGGGGATGCCTTAACACAAATGGAGCATGGAGACATCAAAACTCTAACTTGCTTTGTGAACAAAATGGCTTCTACTTCAAAAGGCCACCTAGAAAACCACAAAGCCAGGGCAAAGAATTTCTTGGGAGAAATGGCTTCTGAAGCATCAGTCCTGGGCCCCTTTGGGTTTTAGTCAGCTGCTAAAATGCCACAGCGCAAGCATGTACATCATGTGACTTCCAGCACCTCTGCTTGTCTCCTTCCTTTGGAAATCCTCCCACGGCACAGCCTACTCCCTTCTTCAAGTTTACATGTGAGCCCATGTGTTCTGCTCAATGGTTCTACTAAAGCTCTCTTTGGAGCTTGTTTTCTGTGTCTCCCACCTCGAACTGCTGACCTGGGGGCTTCCCCATTGGAAAGCACAGCTGACAACGAGGAGCATATCAAGTGGTCCCAGTTCTGCGAGCAGATCCTTCCATTTGCCCATCAGCCTCTTTGGAGTTGTTTAGTGTCCCTTTTGTGTCAGCCAAGGACAGTCTCCCCAGATGCCTCTGACCTTGCTTCCTCCCCACACCTTCCCTATAAATCAATCTTACTACTTCCAGATACATTTTCACTAACAAAGAGATAAATGTGTTTCCAACATGGGAAAAAAATCAGTAATACAGAATCTGTAAACACCACTTTGCATGACAACAGAAATATTTACATTGGCAATGAAGATAAATACCGTTGCAACAAGCAGAAGCAATACACAGTACATGTAAAGCAGATTTCAACAACCATAGGAATGCCATAGCCTAGACCTGCATAATGTAATTCCAGAGGGTCTATTATTATTACTCTTCCTACAGGAGAGCAGTGGCATGGCCTACAGATGCAGGAGGGTGGGCACACCCATCCCCACAAATGGAAGTCTTTACTCCCCTGTGCAGATGTGGCCACTAACAGCCTAGCACTCACAAGTCTGTCTCATTTCTGAATCTACCCAGGGAGCAGAGTGACAGCTGCGGTAAATTCCCGGACAGGAAAACTGTCCTAGGAATGAAGTAAGGGCCACACCAGGATGAAGGTTGTATTGCCCAAAACAAGTGTAGAAAACAAAAATGGTAGTCAACAAATTCCTGATCTATTAAGTGGAAAATAGTAATTTATTTATCAAACAACTTTTATAGTATGATATTACAATTACTCTACTTTTTAATTATTTTATTATGCTTAATTTATTATTAAGGTTTATTATACATGTAGCTGTTTAGAAAACAATGGCATATAGACTTTAGCGCCATTTTTCTGTAAGCATCCATTTTGTATTTTGAAAACTCTCAGTCAGAGAAGACACTATATTATGTGACCGAGAGATACCTTCCCCCAAATTGTTCAGAAACAAGAAAAACAAATCTCAATATTTATAAACAGTGTCTACTTCCACTCTTATGAAGAATAATCATTAGTAAACATAAAAACACAACAGGGACAGGACCAGCAAAGAGCACTTCCAAGGCTTCCAGCTCTATCAAAAACATTCCTGCAAAATTTGCATTTGTATTATATGTAAAAATGTGACCCTAATGACTTTTAAAATCCCTCAGATATGCAAATGCCAGTTCTGGACTCTGAATTTAGCTCTACATTCTCTTCTATCTTCCACATCCTCTTTTCCTCCTGGCTAGGCCTGCTAGCCAGTTAAGACCCATCTAAAAGACAAAGCCTCTCTCCCTGCAGTCTGCCAAACGTCCACTCTGCAGGCTCTGGTGGAATAGATTCATGCACACAGCTGTGTCTTTAGTCCCAAGAGCCCAGAAGAACTTAGAAATTCCAAGGCCAGCTCCCCCCTCCCCCCCACCCAGGGGTAGGTGATAAAATCCCTACACCAGGCTGGCTAGCATTTCCTCCACTCCAGCTACTTTCAATCAGATTGAATCCAGGCCTGGACCCTGGAAGGGACCAGACTTAATGATGTGAGTCTGAAAATAACCTCAGGGAGATTAGGAAACAGCAGTCCTGGTAGAGAGTGCAGGCTGTGCGCATGGCAGAATCACACTTTTCTGTAAATCAAGCCTGCAGGCCTCAATTGTCCTTGGTGAAAGAGACTCATTCCTCCTCTAATTACAGTTGCTGCCCCCACTAGCCACAGGATCCTGTGCTTGAGAAGTCTAGTGTGTAGGAAACCCTGTTCACTCGGGTCTTCCTGTCTGCTTTCAGGCACATTGCCTGCTAAGCTGTACCTAAGAAATCATCTCAACTGTCACATCTTATAAAAAGAGTCGGTCCTAGAGCTGAGGAGATGGCTCATCCACAGCACTCTCTACTATGGACTGGAGTTTGGATCCCCAACATTCAGATAAATGCTGGGTGGCTGGGGTGGCCTTCCTGAAATCCCAGCATGTGGGCAACAGAGACAGAGAGTACTTGGAACAAGATGACTACCTAGACTACACAAATTAGTGAGCACTGGGTTCAACTGAGAGACCTTGCCTTTTATATAAAGTAGAGAGCAATCAAAGGAGATATCTGACATGAACCTTGAGCCTTCATGTGCACGCATAAACTCACGCACGCTCATATACACATATGTGTACAGACATACATGTAAACATAAATACACACAAGCATTCATACTATATGTGTGTGTATGTATAAACACACACAAGCAAAACTGGAAGGAAGAAAGGGAAGTAAGGAGGGAGGGAGGGAAGAAAGGAAGGAAGGATGAGCCCACATTCACTAGATTCATGTCTCCTTATATACTCTAGGCTGAATCCTGTCCTGATACTTACCCACTGTACCTCTTGTATTGTATGTTCCTCACTCAACTGTGAGCTCCCTTGAGCATGAACTACATCCACTTGCCCCATATATACTGTGGTAGACAGCGGTAGAAGAAGCAGCTCTGACTTAAACCTATTCTGTGCCTGAAACTCAAAGGCTGAACATGGCTGGAGAAAAATCCAAACTGGAAGCTAGCATGGCAAGGGGTCTAACTTTAGAACCACTAACTTCCTTGCTTTCAGGTGGACCCTTGATGCTGCCGGACAATCTTCTAAATTTCTCTGCACAATTGATCCTCCCAATCTCTTGGATGACTCTTACAAAATGACCCTGCTTATTATTTCTTAAGAAAGCAAAAGCCATCAGCAAAGAACTTAGCTTTATTAAAGTGCTCGGCTTTTCTAAACCACCGAAAATCTACCCGTTTTGTGCTGGCACCTCTTCTCGTGCCCCTACTTAAGTGTATCTATGTTTGTCTCCTGGGTCCAGGACTTGCCTGCATTCTTAAAGTACATTGCTCTTCCAGTTGTCTCCTCTGTCTTTTATATTATGAAATTACTTCTTTATATGGATCATTTCCTTGAGCTTGAAAGCACATATATCTTCTATCTTAAAAAAATAAAAATAAATAAATAAACCTTGATATTGCATTTCATTCCAAGCTCCCACCAAGTCCCTCTAGAGAGTTATCTATGGTTATCATTTCCATCACCCTCTCCCATTTCTTATGATTTGGAATTACCCATTTGTCTAACCACTAAACAAAAGCTGATTTTCTCAAGGTCAATGATCTTACAACTATTGAATCCCTCTCCTTCCGACATCAGCAGTATATAACAAATGATCTCTTTTCCTTCCTAAAGCTCTTCTTTCCGTGGGTTTCAGAACTATTTTGTAGGAATCTCCTTATTCATGCATTTTCCTTGTTCTTTATTTTTGCAGACTGAGTTCTGAAGTATTCTGGAGCTTGGACATCAGATCTCTTCTCTGGTACAAATATTTGTCAGAATCTGAAGTCCACTAGCTAGACACACCTCTCTATACTCTGGACTTACCTTAACTTGCTCCCACAGGCTCCTAGAAACTTCCCAAGAAACAACTCCATTGAGTTGACTAATATGTTTTCAAACTAAAGATGCTCACACTCACACTTTAGGTACCAGCCTTTAAACCCAGAACAATTCTGTGTATCCTTCCATTCTCCCATCTCAGACAAATGCTGCTCTTCCTGGTTGGCTTGAAGCTCTGAGAAATGTCACTGTCTCAAAAAGGCCTTTGCTGACATGCAGGTACAAAATACCTACCCCTTAAAGTGTATGATAAAAAAAATAAATGTAGCCCAGCCTGATAAAAGGTGTTTGATGTCAGTTTTGCCCTAAGAATGAGACCTAGCTACTTGCTTGACTGCTATATCACCAGTATCTATAACTTGGCTGATGAGCTATCT
>LOJH01002189.1:18039-35630 GCA_001685095.1 Ellobius talpinus | reverse complement strand
TGTGTGTGTGTGTGTGTGTGTGTGTGTGTGTGTGTGTGGCACACGGGAGACATAGCCAGATTTCAAAGAAGTAAACACAAACACTTTGATCCCTGGCACCTTACCTGGTTTGTCTGACAGTCAGAAAGAGACTTGCACAATGAGTAAAGAGCCAGCATGTCCTTTTCTGCAGGAACTTTTCATAGGGTAATGACTGTGCCTCTTGACTGAACCATCCTGTATCNGTTAACTTTTAGGGAAAATTAAGTGATAAGGTAGTTTCCTAACTAGCAAGAAGACTTTAGATCCTTATCAGGTTTCAGGTGTTAAAACAGGATTTGCTTCCAGTTTTCACCAATGCATTTTTAAATAGCACTATAGTGCTTCCTGACACTTGATGTAATAATCTGGTTTGTAAATATAATAAACTGCCTGGATGAACTTGTAGACAGTGTACTCTCCATCAAGATCTTACTCTGTCTTCAATAAAGTAAGGACTCACAAATCCTGTAGTGTCTATTGTTTGTATTTAATGCATCAGTTTAACAAATGGAAAAGGCAAATGCTCCTTTCTGTCCAAGTTCAAACAGTATCTTCAAACATGAAGAACAGAAGCATTTATGCAGTACATTGTCTCCACTGGGTCTAGGTAACAGGCTTATAGCTGCACTTGGGACCAGGCAGAGGCTGATAAAGTCTCAGAGGCCAGAAGTGGCTTTTAGCACCTGCCTCTTCTGAATTTCTTGTCCTGTGACCCTTCAGCCATTGGGAAAACTTGAGTATAATATCAATGGATTTTTAAGCTGCAGTCAGGTATGTCTTACAAATAATCCTCTTGACTGCAGACTCTTATTCCAGAATGTTATTCTGCCAATCTAGAGTTTGTAGCTGACTTATTCTGAAGCTTGGATTGTGAATTTTTCTCATGGAATATCTATTCAAGTTTTGATCTTATGCAAGAGCTGTACCTTCTTACAGTAGGATGAAGAAGCACTTCCTGTAATCATTAAATTCCATAAGGGAAGCTGCTGTATAAGCTTATTAACCAATTAGGACTAAGGCTCTCCACTTAAATTCCATTGCTTTGCCCACATGGTCTTTTCTACTATCTGTTTTCCCAATCCACCTAAATAGATGTTCCTTCCTGAAATCACTATCCATGGTGATTAAGAGTTCATTTTCAAAAGCAGAGTTCCCGAGTTCAAATCTAACAATGAATTGCCATACTACCCAGGAAAGTTCTGGTGAAGGGAAGATAGGAGCCTTAAAGCTTACAAGCCAAAGGAAAGGGCTAGGTAAAATACACGATAAAGTCCCATGACATTGACTGATCCTGGATGCGGGTGGAAAGAACATACAGGCCCACAGAAAGAAGGGCTGGATCATTGGTAAATCACATGCGTGGCATGTTCTTAGTGGTGGTTTGAACACCTGAAGTCCTGCTGCCCACAGGAAAGCACTGCTCTTGGTCTCGATGTAAACCCTCAATCATATCCAAAGAACTCCTAGCTCTTGTTACAAGCTGCCTGCCAATAGCAAGTCTCAAGCGCCCTGCCCTACATCCCAACCTAGGACCTTCCCGTGAGAATCCCTAGAGAAAGTTCTACAGCACTGAGCAGGTTACCATCATGAGACTCACAGGAAGGAAGGCAAAGGGTCATGGTCAAAGCAGATGTGATGACCAAAAAAGGATGGTGTGGCCAGAGTCATGGGAGACTCGTGTCCTCAGAAGCTGGGAAACTGAGGTATGACTGACTAGAGCCGCGGCTCTGAACCTGTGAATTGCAAGGGGTCACCTAAGACCATCGGAAAACACCAATATTTACAGTACAATCCATGACAGTAGCAAAGTTCCAGTCATGAAATAGGAACAAAATTAATCTTATGGTTGAGGCCACCACAACACGAGGAACTGTATTAAAGGGTCACAGAGTTAGGAAGGCTGAGAACAACTGGAACAGAGCACTCAGAAGGAACGCAACCCTACCGTGTGCTGACTTTATCCCATCAACCCATTTTGTACTCCTGACCTTTGAAAATGCAAGATACTTTGCTTTGGTTTGTTTTTGGTTGTTGTTGTTTTGTTTTTGTTTGGCTAGCAATATGGTATTACTTTATTTTCCCCTTTTGTTGAAAATAGATTTTTCCTCATATAATATACTGATTATGGTTTCCCCTCCCTCTAGTCCTCCCAGTTCCTCCCCACCTCCTCTGCCATCCAGATCTACCCCATCTCTGGCTCAAGATAGGGATGAAGTTTCTTTGTAGGCACCAGCTCAGCTTCTCCATGTTCATGTCTTCAACCATGGAGCCTTGCACTCAGTTTGTGAAGCGCAAAGTATAGTCTTAGCAACAGCCTGGGTTGTATAGTGGTACATTATTTGTATTTTAATAAAAAAAATCTTGCTTGAAGACCAGAGGCAAAGCTAAAGCCACTAGAGTTCAGGCAATTGTGGCACACACCTTTAATCCCAGAATTTGGGAGACAGAACCAGATGGATCCTTAGGAGTTCAAGGCCACCCTGGGCTATACAAGATCAGTGCAGAAATAAATCCAGGTAGTGGTGGCCTACACTTTTAATCCCAGTACTAGGGAGTCATATGCCTTTAATCCCAGCACTACAGGGAATATAAAATGAGAGGAGAGAGAGGCTTAGTCTGCCTAGTTTGTGGTCATCCAGCCTTGGTAGAGGTAAGACTTCTCTAGTGGCTTGACTGCTTTGTTTTTTCGGGTTTTCGGGTTGTACCCCAATTCTGTCTCTGGGTTTTTATTATTCATTGCTATCAGTTGTTTGGCAGTTCCCATGGGAACCTTTTGGCCAACAATTCAAATAGGTGTAACTCAATCCCCATAACAGAAGCTTTATTTGAAGTTATGAGCTATCCAGATCCAGCTGGGATTCTATCTACCCATTACTTGGTGATTTCATTTAGATCTCCTTCATATATGTACATATTTTAGGAAGCATCTACTGTATTGGGTTTCCATAATACCCCTCGAATGGCCCTTAATTTCAGTTGTCTTTTCGCATATTCCCTCCCTCATTCCCCTCTCTCCTCTCCCTCCCTGCTTGATCCTCCCATTCCAGCCATGCTCCATTCATTAATAACCATCTATTCTATTGATCTTTCTTAGGAAATCTGTATGACCTCCACTAATCCCTTACTTTATACCTAAGCTCTGTGGGTCTAAGGATTGTAATTTAGTTATCATTGACTTAATGGTTAAATCCATATATAAATGAATATTTACCATATTTGTCTTTCTGGGCCTGGGTTACCTCATTCAGGATCATTTTTTTTTCTAGTTCCATCCATTTACTTGCGATTTTCATGGCTTTGCTCCTTTTAAAGGCTGAGTAATATTCCATTGTGTGAACATGCCACATTTTCTTTATCTATTAATCCGCTGAGGGATATCTAGGTTGTTTCCAGTTTCTGTCTATTCTGAAAAGAGCAGTAAAGAATATGGTTGAGCAAGTGTCTCTGAGGTAGAATAAAGCACCCTTTGGGTATATGGCCAAGAGTGATATAGCTGACCCTTGAGGTAGGTCAATTCCCATCTTCCTGAGGAACTGCCACACTGATTTCCATAGCGGCTGTATGAGTTTGCCCTCCTACTAGCAATGGATGAGTGTTCCTCTTCCTCCACATCCTCATCAATATGAGCTGTCTCTTGTTTTATTGATCTTTGCCATTCTGATGAGTGTAACATGAAATCTCAGAGCAGTTTGATTTGCATTTCTCTGATGAAAAAGGATGCCAAATATTAAGTGTTTCTTGGCCATTTGAGTTTCCTCAAAAGAGAATTCTTTGTTTCTGTGGCCTATTTGTTGTTGTTGTTGTTTTGTTTTTAAAGACAGGGTTTCTCTGTGTAACAGTCTCAGCTGTCCTGAAACTCTCTTTGTAGACAAGGCTGGCCTTGAACTCACTGAGGTCTGCCTGACTCTGCCTCCCAACTGCTGGGATTAAAGGCGTGCACCACCACCACCCAGCTACTGTGGCCCATTCTTAACTGGGTTATTTTTTCTTCATATCTAGTTTCTTGAGTTCTTTATATATTTTGGATATTAGTCCTCTATCAGATGTGGGGTTGATGAAAATCTTTTCCCATTCCATAGGCTGCTGCTTTGTCTGACTAATGGCATCTTTTGCCTATAGAAACTTTTCAGTTTCACAAGGTCTCGTTTGTTAATTGTTGATCTTAGTACCTGTGCTATCTGTGTTCTGTTCAGGAAGTTTTCTCATGTATTAGTGACTTCAAGATTATTCCCCTTTTCTCTCCTATCAGGTCCAGTATATCTGATTTTATGCTGAGGTCTTAGATCCACTTGGAGTTGAGTTTTGCACAGAGTGATAAGTATGGATCAATTTGGATTCTTCTACATGCAACTAACCAGTTTGATCAGCACTACTTGTTGAAGTTTTTTTTCATTATGTATTTCCTGCTTCTTTATCAAAAATTGGTTTCCATAGGCATGTGGACTTATGTCTGTTTCATTAATCAACTCAATTTCATCAATCAACATGTCTGTTTTTACGCCAATACCATACAGTCTTTATTACTACAGTTCTGTAGAACACTTGAAATGGAGATAGCGCTGCCTCCATCAGTTCTTTTATTATCCAGGATTGTTTTAGCTATCCTGTGTTTTTCATTTTTCCATATGAAGCTGAAGATTATTCTTTCAAGATCTATGAAGAATTGTGGTGGGATCTTGATAGAGATCACACTGAATTTCTAGACTGTTTTCAGTAGGATGACTATTTCTACTACATTATTTCTACTGACCTGTGAGCTTGGGAGATCTTCTTATCCTCTCATAGCTTCTTCAATATTTTCTTCAAGTTTCTTAAAGTTTTTTTTGTCATATAAGTCTTTCATTTGTTTGGTTAGAGTTACCTCAAAATATTTTATATTAGTTTAGGCTATTGGGAAAGGTGTTGTTTCCCTGATTTCTTTCTCAGTCCATTTGTCATTCATATATTGGAGGGCCCCTGATTTCTGTGAGTTAATTTTTGTATCATCTACCTGACTGAAAGTGTTTATCAGATTTAGGAGTTCCCCAAAGTAAATTTTATGGTCCCTTATGTACACTATCATATATATCATCTGAAACTAAGAATCCTTTGGCTTCTTCCTTTCCAATTGTATCCCCTTCCTTGATCTTCCTCAATTGTCTTATTGTTCTAGCTAGAACTTCAAGTACTCTACTGAATAGATATGGAGTGTAAAACCTTATCTTGGTCCTGATTTTAGTGAAATTGCTTTGAGTTTCTTTCCATTTAAGTTGATATTGGCTATGGACTTGCTGTAAATTGCCTTTGTTATGTTTAGGTATGTCCCTTGTATCCTGATCTCTCTAGGACTTTTATCATGAAAGGGTGTTGGATTTTGTCAAAGGCTTTTCCTGCATCTAATGGGATGATCATGTGGTTTCTGTCTTTCAGTGTGTTTATATGGTAAATTTCATTTGTTGATTTATAAGTACTGCACCATCCCAGCATGTCTGGGATGAAACCCTTTTGATGATGGGAAATGATCTTTTCGATATGTTCTTAAATTCAGTTTGCTGGTATTTGGTTGAAAACTTTTGCATCTTATTGTTCATAAGGGAAATTGGTTTGTAATTCTTTCTTTGTTTTGTCTTCATGTGTGGTTTGCGTATCAGGGTAACTGTGGACTCATAAATGAACTGAGCAACCTTCCTTCTGTTTCTATTTTGTGGGATGACTTGAAGAGCACGCACATCAACTCTTCCTTGAATGTCTGATGGAATTCTGTACGAAAATCATCTGGTCCTGGGCTTTTAATGACAGCTTCTATTTCACTAGGCATTGTGGGTCTTTTTAAATGATTCTTCAGATCATGGTGTAACTTTGGTAAGTGGTATGTATGGAGAAAATTATCCCTTTCTTTTAGATTTTTCAATTGATGGAGTACAGGTTCTTAAAATATGTCCTTATAATTCTCTGGATTTTCTTGGGGTCTGTTTTATGTCCCTCTTTGCTTTCTAATTTTGTCAGTTTGAATATTTCCTCTCTGCCTTTTCGTTAATTTTCATAAGGGTTTATCAGTCTTATTGATTTGCTTACAGTCAGGTAAGATTTAGCAGTTATTTCAATTTCCTTATATCTGTTGAAATTTGCTTTGTGTCTTAGTACATGCTAAAGTTCCATGTGGTGCAGAGAAGAAGGTATAATCTTTGGTTTGCATGAAACGTACTGTAAATATCTGTTAGGTTCATTTGGTTCATAATGTCAGTTAGGTTCAGCATTTCTCAGTTTAGTTTTTTTGGTCTGGATGACCTGTCTATTGGTGAGAGTGGGGTATTGAAGTCTCCCACTATCAGTGTGAGGGTCAATAAGTGATTTAAGCTGTAGTGGTTTTTTTGTTGTTGTTGTTGTTTTTATAAGCTCAGGCACCCTTGTGTTTGGGGCATAGATGTTAAGAATTGCAATGCCACTTTAGTAAGTTTTGCTTTGATGAGTATGAAGTGTCCTTCACATCTCTTTTGATTGGTTTTGGTTTAAAATCTATTCTCTTTGGATATGAAAATGGCTACACCAGCTTGCTTCTTAGGTCCATTTGCATGGAATATATTTTCTTTATTCTTTTCCCTTGAGGTGATGTCTATCCTTGATGTTAAGGTGTGTTTCTTGGATGCAACAGAAGGATGGATCTTGTTTTCATTCATTCTGCTCATCTGTGCCTTTTTACTGAGTCATTGAGTATGTAAAAATTTGCTGTGGAAGCAAAAGGAAAATAAAATGATAGGCACAGATTTTGCTTAATTTTAGACAAGGGTCTCATATATCAGACTGGCCACGGACTTGTCATATAACGCCAAAATAAGCTTGAACT
The DNA here is from genome assembly GCA_001685095.1 of Ellobius talpinus. Lineage (NCBI taxonomy): Eukaryota > Metazoa > Chordata > Mammalia > Rodentia > Cricetidae > Ellobius > Ellobius talpinus. Next base: position 28,786 of record LOJH01002189.1, on the reverse strand, counting down.
TCTGATCCTCCTGATTCCACCTCCCAAGCAGCAGGATTAACAGGTGTGGCTACCATACCTGGCATATGTCATCTCAGGTGTGGAATCTGAGGTCTCCTGCACCCTAGGTAAGCTCTCTGACAAGAGAATTATGTCCCAGTCCTGTAGTGTTTACTCTTGGGAAAAGGTAAAAAAGTCCTGTGGAAGGGAGGAGAAACAGCACAGACCGTGGCAGTGTTGGGTTTTTGGAGCATGCGGACCGAGGAACAAGGAAGGGTGACCATGAGAGGACAGATGCGCACAGCTGCCGACCATTGCTTCTTGTCACCTCTCAGTGGCTTTGGCTCATGGATTTGCAGCCATTTGTGTAACGTGGAAACCTGATGTAACACCTGCTTTCAAAATGAGCATTTTTCTCAATGGGATGAGAGGGAGAATACTTGGAATACAGCATGAATTTTGCGTTGTCTTGTGTGTGCTTTTTGTCAGTAAGAAACAGGGTGACTGTAGTCAGCACTACTAGCAGAAAGCAGCACAGAAAACAGCACCAAGTACACTTGCCTCAGGCTTCAGACCTGATGTGATGAGCCGTGCCCATCGACTTTGATGCCAAGGGCTTCCATTTCACAGACTTCCACACAACCATAGTGAACCACAATGGTACCCTTTCTGAGGCCTGCTCCTGGGGGCCAAAGTCGGTCTCCTTTAGATAAAGCACATTATACTTGTAGCATACACTACTTCATGATGGTTTAATGCCCTTAAATCTTTTACGTTATATTACAATCTTTTATATCAAGCGCCCATCTCTCTTTCAGTCTCAGTTTTTAGTGTTGCTCCTTAACCCCGTTTTTTCCCCTAAGCCTGTGGTTTTTATGGTTTTCTTTTTGCATGGCACAGTGACTTCTGTACACACATGTCATATGATAGTAGAACTGACTGTATTTTGTTTGAAGCATCACACTTAAGTCTTATCAGTAAATGTTTAAATCAAGGTCAAAGGCAAGGATTTTGTTTTATCCCCCCCCTTTTTTTGAATTCTAGAGATTGAATCCTGGGTCTTACGCATGAACACTCTACTGTTCGTAGAACCAAATCCAGGCCCATTTACAGGTTTTTAATTGAGACATAATCTTGCTGATTTGTCCTAGCTAGCTGAGTTCAGGATAGCCCTGAACTCACTAGAAGCCCAACCTGGCCTTGAACTTGGCATCATCTTCCCTTGTCTCCCAAGCAACTGTAATTATAGCCCTCCCTGGCAGTCTTGGCTGGGGTGTTCTCTGACATTCACAAGCCTCCTGGAACCCATTTGCAGAATTTGGTGTTCCTATCGTAGAGGAGAATGGTCTTCAATTTCATCAGCTGGCTTCTCAGAAAAATCATCCTGCCACTGCTGTTTTATCTCCCAGACTCCAGAGCCTTTTGCCAACGTCAACAGCATCAGTGATTTGTCCCAACAAAAGCTAGGGTAGCTGGGCTTGGGAAGTCTGGCCTGGGTGACATCATATGCACAGCCCACAGTGTCCTCACTCCTATGACTGCTTAGAACGTCAATGTCAGGTGGTAATTTTCCTTGGATGTCACTCTGAAAGCTTGAAAAAGAGAAGAGGAAAACTTTAGTTATCTATATGAAGAGATTCATGGCCACATTTCAGGCACTTTCTGTGACAGCCTATGCTTAGAGAGCAGGGAGAAAATATGGCCAAGGGAATGTGCCAGGTTAGTTTCACCCAGGGACAGCAAATGAAATGGACCATGTGAGCTGAACCACTGAGGAAAACTTTGCAGATTTATATGCTGTCGGGCTGGGGGCACCTAACTCCTGCACCCTGTTTACGGGCTCTTCCTCTCACCTCTAGTTGCCAGACTTCATTTCTGTCTTCATTTACACAGACTCTCAGGGTGGACCTATGTCTTGCTTTCCTGACCCTGGAAAGAGCTTCCTGAGCATTGGGTGATCTGACCTTATGATATGGGTTGACCCTGCAGAGGAGGAATTCATGAAGATACCATGTTCTAGATGGGCCTGAGCCTTCTGTAGGCCTGTGTACACCTGGAAACATTTTCACTAGAATAATTCAAGGCAAGTTTTACACTTCCCAACGATATTCGAGCAACCCCTGAAATATTCATGCTTGACTAGAGAGAGAGAGAAGTCTAAACAAGCTCACCGAGACTTGCTAAGGTCCTGGCTATATACTCTATACATACTCTGTCCTTCCGACAGACTTCACCCTCTTCTCTCCTGACCCCAGATTCTGCACATGTGTCCATACAGACTTGATCACTTTTATCGGAAGCATCTAAAAAATGTGTTGTACACTTGCAAGTGCCTCAAATCTAAGCAGGTCAGTTCACCCAGAACCCAGCTCTAACTTCTGGATCACTCTCTTGTGTATTCACACCAGGATGTCCCTTTCCATTCCAGGGTCTCCTGGGATCACACCAAGCAGGCCAGTAAAGCGGTCTCCCTTCGCTGTTAACTCCATGGGAGCAGAAGCCTTCTCTAACTCCACACCCTCCGGCCCCATTGCTGAGGGGCCATGCTTCTTGGGTCTGGTGGTTGGTATGGCAGAAAAGCCACCCATCCCCCAGATGTTCAAGTACAGTTGTATTCATTCCTAGGGCTTAGAGCCTCTTTTCTCATGGGGACGTCGGGAGGGTGCATCAGTGATGGGCTTTCTGGGGACAGGTCTCTTATATGTCACTGACATGTATTCTGGAAGTCTCTTCCTGCTGTTGAAGATCTGGTCCAGAGGGCTGTCCCCAGCAGCCATGTGGATCTCACTCCTTAGATCTTAGTGACATGTGCCTAGCATCTAATGACATAGCAATCTGGAAGCAGATGTCTTTATTGGAGAAAAAAGAACCCAAAGATCCACATGGTCTTACACACACACACACACACACACACACACACACACGCACGCACACACACACGCACGCACACACACGCACACGTACCATGCACACAGTGGGTCTTGGCCTCTCCTAGCCTCCTGCTCTGTCTGGTATCGAGAATGGCCCATTTCCTTTCCTAGGGTGGGGTCTGGCTGTAGCATCAGTGAAAGGAAATGCCTCCTGAGCGCTGGGACTGAAGGCGTGGTCACCATAGCCCACTCCATGTCACTTATTTAGCCAAAGCTGTCACGTTTGCCATCTGAGTGCACGACCAGCAGCTACAATGGCAAGACCGAGATGAGGGACTCTTTGGTCTTCCACCTCTCAAACTGTCCACCTGATGGTTACTGCTGTTCTCGGAGAACTGCTCTTTCCTCATGTTCTTGGGCCTGGATCCTGAATTCATTTGTACTAAATGTCACACACTACACTACTGAACTGTATCCCAGCTCAGGGAACAATTTTTAATTCAACGGATGTTCTGGTCAACGTTGAAAAAGTCGGGCAGGGGTGACACATGCCTTTAATCTCAAAACTCGGGAGTCAGAGGCAGGTGGATCTCTGTGAGTCCAAAGTCATCCTGGTCTACAAAGCAAGTTTCAGGACAGGCTCCAAAGCTACATAGAGAAACCCTGTCTTAAAAAACAAAAAAAGAAAAGAAAAATGCTATTTAGGCCATAATATTTAATATCTATATAAATAGTATATATATATTCATCATTGATTCCAACATCTGAGGGAAAACAGCTGCAATCAAGGAGAATGATAACAATAGCAGGTAGCAAACCATGCCCCCAATCTCTCTCTCTTCTCTCTCCCTTTCCCTCTCTCTCTCTCTCATTCAAGCATGCACACACACAAGCCTGGGAAGCTCTGGTGTCCTCTCTCATCCCTTGCCTCCAGGCTTCCCCTATGACTGCTCTCCCTTGTGTTTTTCCATCCTACTTCATGTCTTCCTCAAACCTTCACAGTGTGAAACCAAGAAACACTTGAATTGCCACTGATTAGATTACTCATCCTGATGTTTATCTTAAATGTTTGTTTAAAGTAAAATTAATTGAGCATTGGTTTTTTTTCTAGAGAAGAGAGAATTTTGGTTTGAGATGTGGGGTTCCCTCTCCCCACCTTGAATTAATGATCTTTTAACAGAAAAGTAAAAAAGATTGGTTGTCTCAATAGACGCTGGTTGGGGAGAGCAAGAAAGCGATGCCTACTGAGTTTCTAGAAGTAAGATAGCATGAGATCATCCTAGCTGCTGAATCTGTTAAGGAGCCCTTTCTACTTTAGAACGCATCTCTTGTCTGTGGCTTGTTGCTATTTAAAACTCTGAGTTGCTCTCACTGAGGACTGTCCTCAAGCTGCTCCACAGCTTCTCCATTGCAGACATGTTAGAGCTATCTGTCAGTCATCCACTAGTCCAGCAGGGACCACAGAGAGAAAACATTTCCATACAGTTTATTTAGGATAAGGAAGAGTGTGTTTTTTTTTTCATTTATCTGCTAAGTTTTATATAATTCAAGAGAGACACTTACATGAAAGGTATATACTCCCCACAGGTCCACAGTTGGAATATAAAATATAGTTACTACCACTGAAGTTTTTACTGGATAGTGACTTCCTGTACCAGAATTCATTGGTGGGAGAGGGGTAGCAAAAAGAAGGACATTAGATTGGAAAGTTCTGGAGCTGGCAACCCTTTGAGGGGACACAGTCAGCATCCTTCGAGGGTGTTCCTGAGGTCACCTGGGGGAGATGAAGAGTGGTCTTAGTCACATTGAAAGAGTCTATCAGACAGCGGAGACAGAAGAGGGGAAAGTGGGAAAGTACACGGTGTGTTCTGTGCCCTAGACACACTGGGGAAGAAGCATCTCCACTCTAGACAGTGGCCAGGTTGGGAGACATTAGTCCGCCAGCATTGACAGGACGTGTACGAGTTTTCTTATCTTACCATAACAGTACGCGAATCGCTGTCCTGAGTGGACTCTGGAGGCTGCGCTGAAGGAACAAATAGAGGTAACAAGCAGAGGTCTGCGCCTGCCTCCCTCCTGCCCAAACTCAAACCACAGCAAAATCTCTTCTACCTCTGCACACCAAGTCCTATGTAAGATTTAGTTTGGAGGGCTACAACTATATTTTGATTTTGCACTCCAGTCCTGTGTAAGATTTAGTTCGGACAGCTACTTGCTATGAAAAAAGTCTTAGGATGACTCATTTTGCCCATTTACAGAGGCCTCTCAGAACGGTAGAGTTGCCTGTTCTGGCTAACCGCACACGGACAAGCTATGGTGTCACCGGGTCTCCTCTCCATCATGTATCATGGGCTACTGACAGACACTTTCACACTTACTGCTCACATTCAGCATGGCAAAAGTTGTTCGTGCCCACGTGTGTTTCACTAGGTCCTGAACACCACATTTATCTATTTCTATCTCTGAAGCCTGGCTGCCTCTAGTACTCAGTACATATTAGGTCAATGATGTACAATAAACCAATCAATCCCAACATATGTGAGGCAATGACAGTCATAATCACCATCCATTTTGAAGATAAGAAACCAGAGGCTGGTGAGTTGGCTCACCTGAAGTCCTTGCCCTGCAAGCTTGAGAGCCTGAGTTCTAACCCACAGGATGCAGGCCCAGTAACATGGATGTCTATAACTTCAGTGCTGGGTGGGCAGAGGCAGGGAGATGTCAGGGACTGTTTGGCCAGCGTCTTAAACCCTGGTAAGGTATAAGTTTCCTTGAGAGAACCTGTCTCAAAAAATAATAATAAAATAAATAAATAGGAAATAAAGAACTGAGGAAGAGATCAAATGCAGGTGCTAGCATCTGGCCTCTACATGCATGTTCCTCCATTCATATGCATGAGCCTACACACACACACACACACACATACTCACTCACTTACAGTGAAAACCCAGGGGCTCAAAGAGCTTAGTGAGCTTGTCTAAGGTTACTTCTGGTCATTCTGCATCCAAGGCAATGACAGGCTAGGAAGAATCCTCCTTGTCCTGAGGACTAGCAACACATTGCTGGCATTATATAAAATTGCCTACCACTTACCATTTCTGTACATTTCTATTCATTCAGCCTCTCTGTCTAACTGCATTATTCACAGTAAAAAATTACCAGTCTTCAATGACATAGCTAACAGGAATTCTAAAAAAAAAAGAATCTTTTTCATGCATCATCCTTTTTGAGTGTCCTGTCACCTCTAAGGTTGGATGTGTGAGCAGTGGTCATCCCAGGGGATAACACATGAAACAAATTGCCCTGGCTATGTGAGAGTCAGGAAGAGTCTATTTGGCAAGAAAAAAAGTTCCAGGATAATTGTGTACTGTCACAGGAATGTCAGGAGGAAAGGGAAGGAAGACACAATGAAAAGCTCAGGCCACAAAAGCAGAGCACCCTGGCTGTTAGAAAAATGATTAAGAACAAGACTGACAGGGAAGCATGGTGTACTTCCGGTTCATGTGTGCATGAGGTGGGGAAAATACATGGTTGCCCTGTCACTTATCAAAAGCAGATGGGCAAATGACGTGTTTGGCGTTTGTCACCTAAGATGTCTGTGGCTTAGGAACATACTGAGTCAATTTGTTACTTGGGAATTTACACTACCGTGAGAGTGGACTTCCCCAAAAATGGGATTCTGAGCCAACTGTCATCCCTGTGTGGGGAGGCAGAGCTCACATCCCAGCCTGGGGAGGCAGAGACATCCTCTTTCCCCTCTGACAAGCCAAATCAGGAACCCAAAACAGACCTCATCCCTTCCACCCGTTTTCCCTTACCTAACAGCTCGGTCATGGGCAGACTGAGTGCTGTTCTTAAAATCAGAAGTCAATGCTTTCAAGGAATTTCTTTAACAGCGAGTTGAAGATCCGTGAACTCACCGCTCAGCTTTCAGTCAACAAGGGCACTAACCTAAAAAGAAAAGAAAAGCAACCTGCTACCTAAAACAATAAATAGGAAGCATTACATCATCAGACAAATGTGTTGAGCCACACAGACTTGGTATGTCTCTAGATGCTATCAGGTCACTCTGTGAAAGACTAAACTAACCTGCAATCCATCTGCTGGGGAAAAGGAAAGTGAGCTGGTCTGTGTGCGAAATGACAGTCGAGATGAGAACCACATGACTCCAGGTGTCTCTCTAGGTCACACTTGTCTTCCCTCGACTCGCCACTGCCGACTTGCAGGCCATGCTGCGATACTCGCTTCATTGTACAATCTCAACACATCAAATGCTTTCGGTCTTCAGGATCTCGGTAGAAATCGGGACCATTAGCTAGCACGTTAGTTGAAGCCTTAGCAAATAAAATGTAGATGTGAGAATTTGGGGAAAGGTTTATTTTTTTTGAAGTATTAGTGTAAAATATTGGCAAGATGTGGATGGAAACTTGAGTTCACTACTTCTGAACTTACCTATTTGGGAATACCCAGTGATGCACCGCTATGGGACAAGACCATACAGTTTATCTGCATGAATTCATATTGACAATGTTGGCAAAAATTCCGTGGTCATTTTTCTCTCTTGGTTCTTTGCTGGAAAGCCATGTCACAGGGTGATGTGAGGACCGGTCTTACTGCTCTGCTCAGTGCTGTCTTTTCATGGTGCACAGCATGGAGAGACCCTTCAATCCTTGTGTGTGAATGATTGAATGAATGATCAGCTTGTATAGTCAGTAGAGCAAGTGCTTAGGAAATAAAGAAATATAGAGTAAGAAACTAGTTTCTGGCTCAGTGCTGGGTTCTGCAAAGCAGTCAGATTCCGTGTCTATGCTGCTTCCAGAAAATGCAGGGTGGTGGCTCCTCTGTTGTCACATCGACCCAGAGAAAGCTTGCTAAGGCATTCCAGATAAAATAAAGCTTCCGGGTATGAGCTAGACTCACTGCTAATTAACAAAGAGAGGGTCACCTGAGTAAGCTGGGCAAGTACCTTGAACAGTTAGAAACGGTTCCTGCAAAAGAGTAGTTTCTGAAGATTGCTCTAGAACAAAACACGGGTAGTTTCCCTCTCAGGAGCAGCTTGATCTGGGCAGTGCTTGCTGTTAGCGTTTGTTAGCAGCAGAAGCAGTAAGGAAATTATTCACCAGGGCTGTTCCACTGTTCATTAGAAGCACAGAGAAGGGTGGCCTTCGGGAGATCTCTGTTCAGACAGCTACAATCAGCAGAGGTGTGGGCCTCAGAAGGGGAGGATGTGAGAGAGGAGGAGGGTATTGGTTGGCCTCTGCTTCTGGTGAAGCAGTAAAATTTATAATGGAAAACGCCACGGAGTAGTGCTTCAAATGGAGACTAGCAGCCCAGAGTTGGAATCCCATGAAAATTTAACTTACAGGAGTAAAGGGATGTCTTAAGAATGCTTTTTTCATTTTTTAAAAAATATGTGCAGAAAATAGATTGTGTTTCCTTTTCTCCTTTAAATCAGAATGAGTGTCAATCACCTCCCATAGATGAGCGATTGTGCCAATCACCTCCTGTGGTTGAAGGAATTCTGTCAACCACCTCCTATGACTGAAGTAATTGTGTCAATAAGCTCCCATAGATGACTCGGTACCATGAAGTTAGACACTTGTGTCCCCTTATATCTGGAGTCTCATGTGTCTGTGCACAGTGACAGCATCTTTAAGATGTATTCATGTAACAACTAATCATCCTTATGCCTATACTTTGGCATGTGTGAAAACCTTTTAAAAAGCTGTGTTTCTTAGGGCACAACTTGCAGGGTTTTAGCAGGAACTTCCTGCTACATGCAAAATTTTTGTGGAAATAAAAACAAGATAGTTCCCTGTCTGTGAAAAAGTCATTTTGAACAGAATGTCTCCTTAGAAGAAGAAGACACACGCCTGGGCTGGAAAGCCAGGTCCAACTCCATTCTGATATTTTTTCACAGGTACGTAAGGCTGGCAGTGGTCTTCTGTGAATCTTCTCAAAAATGCTTTGAGTTTTATTCTGCTTTTGTTAGCTTGGACTAAGAGTAGAAAGAATACCTTCAAATCTTCTTAGATAAAAAAAAACCCAAAAAGTTCTGGGTCTCACTGGTCCATATGCCAAATCAGAGGGCAGGACAGGAGTTAATCTTTTGCCCAAATACAAACTGGGGCTTTGTAGCACAGAGGTCAGGAGACAAGGCTGAGGGCTCTGGCTGCCTGATTTTGGGCCTGACTGTATGATGTCACATGAGTGAACTCTGAAGGGCTTTCTGAGCTTTGCCTTCATTTGTTAGATGGAGATAATGATTCTAATTGGTACCCAGCTCATAAAATTCTAATGATGTGTAGAAAGCATTCGGTACAAAGACTAGATGAAGCTCAGCAAATACTCAATGACCATCAACGATCATCTTCGATCATGCGGTCCTCATGATGCCAAGTACTCAATAACTATTTGACATCATTGTCATCATCACGCTATCATTGTGCATCCCCAGGCTCAATAACTGTTTGCTGCCATCATCATCAACCCATAGTCCACGTGATTTCAAGAGCTTAATAACCATCAGCCATTATGGTTATCATCATCATGCAGTCATTGTGAATCTATATCTCCAGAGAACCAGCACGTCCAACCCCACCCGATAGAGTTGTAGCATCACTCAACTCCGCTACCCTGTGTAGCCTATCCACACGCTCCTCACCCAATGGCCACATACTCCCGACTCAGGTCTCATGCTTATGATAACATGATAATTCATCCTGTCCTCTTTAACCAGGCTGATCCTGCAGGATACTACTTTGATACTCTGGTAGACACTTGCTGCCTTTTTGAGGGTTTTGCCCGAATCAAAAGATGGGTGTCTATAAGGATGCCTCAGTAAGCTCTCAACAATAGCCCCTATGGATTCTTAAGAGATCATCTCTCAGGGGGATTCCAGGTATACTTTCTACACAAGACAGTACATCAGTCAACCTCGTCTCTATAGTCAATGGCTCCAAAACCTAGTGGTTAGAAACAATTGTCCTGGATAGTTTTGTCAGCTTGACATGCACTATAACCATGTGAAAGGAAGGAACCTCGGTTTAGAAAATGTCTCCATAAGATCCAGCTGTAGCACACTTTCTTAATTGCTTGATGAAGGAGGGCCTAGCCCATTGTGGGTGGTGTTATCCCTGGTCTGGTGGTCCTTGGTTCTATAAGAGAGTAGGTTAAGTGAGCTCTGATGAGCAACCCACTAAACAGTGCCCCTCCACCAGCTCCTGCCTCCAAGTTCCTGGTCTGTTGAGCTCCTGTCCTGACTTCTGTCAATGATGAACAGTAACGTGGAAGTGTGGGCTGAATAAATACTTTTCTCCCTAAATTGCTTTGGTCATGACTTTTTACCACAGCAATAGTAAGCCTAACTAGGACAGCAACCATCCCAGGGCCTGGGTTTGCTCGCTGACAGAGGTCTTGATTAGCATGCCTGAGTTCTTAGGTTTGATCTCCAGCATTGAAAGTAACAAGCAAAACCGCCATTCACCATCCTTCACCCCTCTGCGAGACTGTGGGTGGCTTGCTAGTGCAACCAGCTGACCTCAGCTGGTTTGGTCATGCACCCATGACCAGTGCTTGACTTCTCCCTTCCTTCCTTGAGGTAGTGTCTCAAGGGGAAGGAAGTTGATATATCATACCAAGCAGTAACCAAAACCTGTGGTGACTCTGACCATGACAAAGCCAATACAGAGATGCACAAGCTCTACTGGTGATTCTTCAAGCAATGCAGCCTGCCTCAGTTTCCCTTTAGATCAGAGCCCACATTCGGCTTTGAGCTAGCCAACCTCAGCCCTTTTTCTCTTTGTCTCTTCTCTCCTCTCCTCTCCTCTCCTCTCCTTTCCTCTCTTCTCTTCTCCCCTCCTCTCTCTCTCTCTCTCTCTCTCTCTCTCTCTCTCTCT
>LOJH01002189.1:0-12768 GCA_001685095.1 Ellobius talpinus | reverse complement strand
TAGTTCCAGGACAGGCTCCAAAGCTACAGAGAAACCCTGTCTCGAAAAACCGAATAAATAAATAATAAAAAATAAAAACACCCTGACAGAAGCAACTTAAGGGGAAAGGGCTTTTCTGTTATCACTGGCTCCTTCAACTGTCCACCCAATGCGATCGCAGGGTAGACTGATCCTAACTGATCACAAGTCAGCTTGGTCATGGGGTTGGTCTAACTGCTTTGGACTTGAATGTGTGTGCAGAGCTGTAGACCATGGCTGCTGAGAATGGAGAACCAAGAAGCAGCCCAGGCGTCTGTAAAAATAGGCGTGTCAAGGGAGTGCAATGAGTAACCGTGTGGGTGACTGAGTCAGTGAATTACACGTGGGGGTGTAAGCCTCGTGCACAGGTGAAGCTGGTGTAGAATACAAAGAATACACACAAGAGAGAAAATGGAGGGGGAAGACCGATGCTTGAATGGGAGGAAAAGCCACATATTCTTTTGCCTAGTGCTCCTAATAGGTGCACTGAGGAAGCAGTGACCATTGTTCATGAAGTCAGAACTGGGCATTTAAACTATTAGAAGCAGTGGGTAAATGCCCAAGGGATATTAAGCCAGGATTTTTCCCCCTGGTTTCTGGCTTCAGGTGTGTGTGTGTGTGTGTGTGTGTTTGTTTGTTTGTTTGTTTTTGAAACAGGGTCTCTCACCAGTCTTTTCTTTCATGACATGTTATTTTATGAACACCAGAAAGTAACCTATGTAAACACAGTGAAATATCATATAACTCCTCTGAATGACTGGGGCCCATGTTAACATACTTCTGCCTAATTTATCTGTTTGCACCCCCAATATCTCCTTCCCAAGTCCTCTGGTTCATGCTAGGGTGTGGATGTATTGACCTCTCTTCTTTGCAGGTGAGAGACATAGAAGACCATTTCCAAAAGCCATGGTGTGGGTGAATGACAGCCGGATCATTTCAACAGCCATTCCGCCCTTCCAAGCTAATCCTCACCTTCACCTGGGCTTCACCGATGTAGTCTAGACTGTCCATTTGTTTCATTTTTATATCTATTTATTTTTAAATTAAATGATTACAGGTGTTTACTGGAGGAATTTTTAACATAGAAAATCACATTTAAAACCACCGTTTAAATTTGGCCTCAGTGCAGCACCGTACTTTTTATTGAGACTAACTGTCCTGTGTCTCCTACTCTGTTCCCCTAGGGAGAGATTAACAGACCAGTGTGAGTACACCATTCCTTACAGGGGTCCCCCTCTTTATATGTCTTCGTGTGCACACAATGTAATGTCAGAATTTTGTAGGAGCAAACGAATTATTAAATGATTCTGGATCAACTTACTCATTTGAGAAGAGCGGCCTATAGATGTCCCAGTTGTCCGAATAACCTGAAAACTATAATTCTCAAGAAGACTTCCCAAAGCATAGACAAAGGACCTTGTGTGGCTCTGTGCACCAACAGCTTATGTTCACTTCGAGGCATTCCTGATTTCGTTTTCTGGGTATACTAACCTACACGGGGCCGTTACTGCCATCTGTTGGCAGTGTGTGGAAGTGATGCATTTCCTCCTAGGCACATGAAAAGGTTCATTCTAGGCAAGTCCTTAAATACGGGACACTGTGAGGAAAGAAGAAAGGGAGGAGAGGGGACAACAAAAAGAGAAGAAAGAGAAAAAAAACAGCGACTACATGCAGAATCAGAGCAAGTCCAGATATCAGCAGTACCAGTGTAACTAAACACTCTTTGTTTCCCATCTTTAATGGGGATTCTCTCCAGTTCACAGAGATGCTATAAGGATTTGCCAGGAGGTGGTGGCGCATGCCTTTAATTCCAGAATTTGAGAGGCTGAGGTAGGCAGATCTCTGTGAGCTTGAGGCTAGCCTAGTTCCAGGACAGCTAGGCTGTTACACAAAGAAACCCTGTCTCAAAATAAAATAAAATAAAATAAAGAATTAAATAACAATACATACCAATCTGAGTAAATGCTAATCCAGATCTCAGTGGCTGAACACAGTGGTGGTCAATTCCCAGTCAGTTCTCTTCTGAGTTGTGACTAAGGACAAATTCCATTCTCTCCAATGACTCTACCAGCTTCTATGTGAACTTTCCAGATTACCTAGGATGCTGACATGCTAGCCAGGAGAGGAAAGGGTGTGGATGCTTGCAGAAGAGGCATTTGTGGGCCAGGCCTAGAAGCACATGCATGACTTCTATAGTACATGGCTCACTAGATTTCAGTGACAGAGGGCCATCAGCTACTAGAAAGATTGGAGATGGTGGCACAGCATGCCAACCGATGAATATGTGAAGTACAATTATCCCACGCCTTGGTAGCTTAGATGGGGAGCCTTTCTATGAGAAGCATCTTTAAGCTGGTTCTTGGAGGAGTCAATGGCTGTGGTGAGTAGGAACGGGGTGTGGGATGCTACACAGGGACCCTCTGAAAACAGCCACAAGAGGGTACGGTGAGGAGAGGAGCCTGGCTGAGAAAGTGATGCATTAGGCAGGACAGATAGTAAACTAAGATGAAGTTTGCCAGGTAGAGGGAAGAAGGAGTTACTGAGAAGCTATGGGTCTTAGAGAATTGTACTAGGTCCAAAGGATGCCAGCAGAAATCCAGCAGCCCCATGAAAATCAACCGGCAATGTTAAGAAGAGATCTGAGTATTGAGAATGTCACAGCTCTTGACATGATGAAACCTTTTATTAAATTTCTGAACTTCAAAAATCTGAGTGTTGCATTAAGCAATCCTCCAAATAAGTGTTTTCAAGATTCCTAACCATTCCAGGAGTTAGGGGAAGGCTTACGCAGTCATGGAGAAACAACGGGGCTATGGCAAGGACCAATTGGTTCCATTGTCAAGAGAGTCCTCGTGTCTCAGAGAATCAAGAGGTGCCTAAGGCATGAGTCAGAATCAGCTCAGAAAGCACCTAGCAGACTTCACTGTTTGAAGCATGCCAGCCAGTTTCACGTGGGTGAAGTTTGGTTTAAAGTAGACAAACTAAAAACACAAGCTGTTTGTTTAGATTGTGCAGTTCTGTGGGAAGTTTAAGGGTGGTTCAGTGGGGGAAGAATTTTCTTCTTGGTGGCTGATGTAGTGCAGGGCTAGTGCACTGAGCTAGCAAGTACAGGGTCCTGGGAAGTCCCTTTCTGGGAACACTGAGTCTCTTGGAGAGAACATGGCCCCAGTGTGAACGACGCACAGGAAGCAGTGTTTCCTTGCCCACATCTGGTGATGCCTTTGTTGAAGCAGGAACGAGCCCAAGTCCAGTCCAGTGAAGGTCTCTACAGCCCCAGAATGCTGGAGCCCAGAGAGCACCCTCAGATCTCTTTGACTCTCTCAGCATTTAAGAGGCACAATGTTTGTCTTTATTTCTAAGGAAAAGATCAGTCTTCCCATTAGTTGTTATCTGTTGTGTGCTACCTCTTTATTTATGCAAGTGAAATGGTCCATTGAAAAAAACGCTCATGACCTTGGCAAGTCATGAGTCTGCTCTGGGCTTTTGTTTTCTTCTTTCTCCAATGTACGGCTCGATTATATAATCTCTGAAGTCCCTTTCTGACCTGAAGCAACAAATTCTAGAATAACTTCCTGTTTCTGGCAAAGCGACATAAATCTTGAGGTTACTTTATCGCATTGGAGTAAATCTCTACCGTTATTGAAAAACCTAGCACGCCACAGAGGAGCAGTCTGGCAGAGTGTTTTGGTTTTTTTTGGGGGGGGGTTGTTTATTAAGTGTACAGTGTTCTGTCTGCAGGCCAGACAGGAAGAGGGCACCAGATCTCATTATGGATGGTTGTGAGCCACCACGTGTTTGCTGTGAATTGAACTTGGGAGCTCTGGGAGAGCAGCCAGCGCTCTTAACCGTTGAGACATCTCTCCAGCATTCTTTAATGGCAGCAGCATGCCATTAGTTGTTAAGCCCAGAGTTGCTTCCTTTCCATCCCAGACAGGACGGGACAGGCGCTTAGGTACACCTACCTGCTTCCTAAACACATGGGGCTCCCGTCACGGCCCTGCTGTGGAGTCTCTACCTGAATGCGCTTCCCGAGGGGACATGAGTTTGTCCGCTAGCCACTCTTAGACCGCTATCTGATTTCTGCTTATGTAGACTAAGTAGAAATACCGAGAGCCCTTCTCTCTCTGAAGGATATTTCTTCTAACGCGGAAACGTATCCTAGGAAGAGCAATTTTAACGCGGTGTCCAACACAGAGTATGCGAGTAAATCTCCAGACAAGTTGCTGGAGAGCGCCAGGCTTCTAGATCTTGGGAAGAGCCACCTGCGACTGTCTAACGGTAAACTAATTCGAATTACGTAAAATTTGTAAGTCAGTCTCCTGTCTTGAAAGCGCTCAAGAAGCGCTGTGGCTGGCTACTGTCACATCACACCGTCTTGAGCAGAATAACCCCACCACTACAGGGAGCCCACAGGACAGTCTGCGCACATACACAGAAATGGCGAAGCACTCGGAAGGCACTTCGCCATTCTTCTTGCCACCTCGCAAAGCGGGCCATTTCACTCTTGGAGAAGTTCGTGTTAGAAAGTTCTTCCCAAGGAATCAAAAATCCTGTATACCACCCTTACACACACACACACACACACACACACACACACACACCATATACACAGGGCAATTTTAATGATCCTCCTCTCTAGAAGTTCAGACTTTAGCTCAGTGGTAGAGAGTGCTTATCCAGCATGAGGCTCTGGGTTCCATCCTCAGCACTGAAAAAAAAAGTTCTTAGAGTTGAATTCCATAGTCTTACATTTGATCTTCCTTTGTTGTGGTCCCTTGTCTTATTCTTATACCCCACCTCTCCCTCTTCTCTCTCTATCTTGATGGAGATCAAACCTACTGAGCCCCAGCCCCCCGGTTTTATTGTTTTTGCACTATGCACTCCCAAAAAGTGTTCCTATGCCTTCTCCAGCAGAGCAGCAATTACACAGATTGTGTGGCAGTGTACCAGCACATAAAGCAACCACCTTTCTCCTCCCCCAGGCCTAAGCACAGAAATCTCTAAGTGGCTTGCTTCAGTCTGACAGTTCAAGAGCATGTTGCAAGTAAAAGGGGAAATTCGAAGCCCTGAAGATGACTGACGTACTGCAAAATGGTGTCTAGAAGAGAAGTTCTGGGCATTGGGTTCTGCATGAAAGGGAGTCTCTTCCACGTGGGTGGAGACGATGGGAGATACAATGTTAAGGACCACTTACACCTTCGGATCAAATCAGCAGATGCCAGAGGGGTCTCTGCTGAGACAGCAGATAACCAATAAATTGTTCTCAACCTGCAGTCACTGGCAAAGGGGCCAGGTTTTCCTTTGAAAAGTTTGCACTGAGATGATTTCTGCTGACTCTTGGGGTGCTGGGTACCACTGGTAAACCAGTGAGCGTCTTTACACACACAAGGACTGATAGCTGATTCACTTCACCAGCGTTAGCATGTGATCAAATGTTGTGTGATGTTTTATATACTCTTTTGTCTTTTGGGGGTGCCCACCACCCAGGTCCCAATGCCCAGCCTTAGCTTGGCATGCTCTTGTCAACTTTTCTTAAGTTATCCCGATATCTTTTGCCTCTGGGCTTTTATCTTGCTATTTCTGTATACCCTTCTTTATTTCTTTCTCTGTGACTTGCTGTGTATCTGGGTGGCTGACCCTTGATGTTCTCCTTCCCTGGTTCTCTTGTTGCTCCTCTTCTTTCTCGTTTCCCCTTCTATTTGTTCTCTCTGCCTGCCAGCCCCACCTATCATTTCTCCTGCCTCGCTTTTGGCCTCTCAGCTCTTTATCAGACCATCAAGTGTTTTAGACAGGCAAAGACTCACAGCTTCACAGAGTTAAACAAATGCAGCATAAACAAAAGCAACACAGCTTAAAATAATATTCCCAACAATCAAATCAGCACTACCATCTGTGTAGAGGCACCCCGCCACTAACACCCAGTACTAAGTACAGTGCTAGATCTACAGTTGACCACACACACACACACATAAACTCACAAATATATACACATATACAAGCACAAACATGTTCATATACACACATGCAAACACACGCACTATACATACATACAAACACATATACAGAATACATTCATACAAACATATACACACATACACACAGACACACACACATATATACACACATACACATATACATACACATACATGTAAAGATGCATGTAGACCTCTATCCATGGATTCTGCATCCATTAATTCAACCAACCACCAGTCAAAAATATTTGAGAAAAGACCAAGTCTGTGCTAAACACATGCAGATTTTAAACTTTCATGTTTTCGTTTAAGTGTGTGTGTTACGTGACTGTGTAAATATACACCAACTGCATGCACTCCCACCGTGTCCAGAAGACAGCATCAGATTCCCTGGAGCTGGCTTTACAAGCAGCTGTGAGCTGAATGAAGTGGGTGCTGGGAATTGAACTCAGATCCTCTACAAGGGCAACATGCACTCTTCACCATTGAAGTTCTTCTGCCTTACCCCCTATGTGCAGTTCAATGCAATATAGACTAATAAAACTGGTGTAAATAATCCAGAGATGACTTCAAGCACAAGAAGATGTACATAAAGTATATGCAAATTATAGGGCAGCATATGTAGTTGTATAAGGGACATGAGTGAGTATCTGGTCATTTGGGGGGATCTGCAAGGATAACTGTGATAGACAGATGACATATATATACATATATTTATATAAAGAGAGAGATGGTAGATCAACATATATACATACACACATACATACATACACAGAGACCACTTAGAAATAAATTTTTATATAGTTATCTATATTTTGTTTTGAATGATAATAGTATTATACCTTATATATATGCATTTACAGTATACCTATATCTAGTTACATAAACTTAAATGTGTATTTGAATGTGACGTGGATATCTATGTGCACACACACGTAGACACTGAGAATAGTTTTGGATGATTTGGATGATGCAGGCGAGATCTTTCGTTGTAGTCTTAGAAGAGCAGGAATGGATTCTTGGGACCTAAGAAGGGACCCATTTCTGTTTTACGTTACTGTCTCTCATACATTTTCGGTTTTCACCTTTATAGCAACAAAATAGTTTTATAATATCTGATTATACTAAGCAACCATTATCCAACTACATCTCCTCCAAGATGAGTTTCACGGTACAGAGTTAAGTCTATTCCAGGCTGCACTCAGCTCACGTTCTATAGCTTCCCCCCAACATCTGTGTGGTGTCCCTCTGCCTCCATCACAATGTCCAGCTCTGGGCCGACGAGATGGGTGTGTTTGCCCAGCTATTCACTGTTAGCAGTAGATTTGAACATAGACATGAACGGTTATAATCCAGTGTATTCACTGCTACACACAGCGCGATGACAGCAACTGGCTCCACAAAGGGAAGAAGGAACAACATGAGGGAAGGGAAAAGCTTGCCCAGAGAGGGTTCTGAACAGCACGGAACTGCACAAACACGAGCTTGAAAAGGATGTGAGGCCTTGGGTTTAGTGTAAGTAGAGAGCGAAGGCCAAGTGGCCAAGACCAACCTACAAAGGCCAGGAGGGACCTCGCTGCCCAGAACAGTGTGCTGTTCTCTGTCTAGTCACAAATAAGGCACCATGGAACCAGAATTTCATTTGATTTTAAAGACATTTAAAGGAAAGTGTAGGTAACTGGTTTTTTTTACCTTTAACAAATTAATAATTTGCTTGTAATAATTATCTTTAATATGTGTGTGCTCATGGTGGTGGCAGTAGCGGTGGTGGTGTGTATGTATATGTGTGTGTGTCTGTGTAAGTCAGCTACACAACCTTGGGTGTCATTCTTTGAGAATCATCCACCTTGCTTTTGAGACGAAGTTTTTACTGAACTGGAAGTTACCAAGTAAATTGGGCTGGTGGGGCCAGCGAGTCCCTTAGATCTGCTGTTTCCACGTCAGGGCTGGAATTATGTCCAGTCTTTATTTTTTATTTTTACAAGTGAGTTCTCAAGCTCAACACAAGGCTGGCATGCTAACGTGGGAGTGTTTACCCAGCTAAGCTCTTTCACAAGCATAAGAACCCTTTGCAGGTTTCTCACTGCAAAGCAGAATTTTCTATGGTTATCTATGTTGATAAAATAATTTGCTACTCTAGGTAACTGAGCAGAAAATATAGAAGAAAATCATGTTTTTTGGAAAGCAAAGTCTCATGTTTGATAAGCTGATGAAAATATGGGGTTTCCCTCCCGTAAAATGTAGACATATAGAACCATCAAGATGGCTCCATGAATAAAGGTATTTGTTTCCACAGCAACAAATCGAGCTCCGCCTCTAAGACTCCTATGGTAGAAAGAGACAGCTGACTCCCACAAATTGTCCCCTGACCGCCACACACATAACTATGGCATTCAAATAGATGTAAAAAATTAATGTAGATATAAAATATCACATACAATTCCAGGAAGTTAATGGGACTTCTTTTTTTAACAAAAAAAAATCCCTGAATTTAAAGGTTATAGAAGTAATCAATTGGTAGTTTTGTTTTGACAAACTTGGGCTTTTTTTTTAAAGAAAATTGTGTGCAAAGCCTTGGGGACTCACCTATAACTTATGGAGTTCTAAAAAAAACCGGTTCAAATTCTCATTTTAGCAGCAAGTTCTGAGCACACCTCCCAAATGCTGTGTGTGGTGCTGAGCCTTTTGAAGTCTTCTGAGTTATAAGAAATCTATGGCAACATCAAGAGCATGATGCTGAATCTAGGTCATAGACTATTTTAGGTCATCCAAATAGGAAGCAGAAGGAAAGCAATCCTATAGAACACAGTGAAAAGCAATTCCTTCAGATGCCAAAATTTCAAACCCTTCCCAGATCTGTACATGCATATCAGAGTGAACCCAAGCCATGTGTGAAGAGGGCTCCAAATTTAGGACTTGCTAACTTTCAAACTAAAATGTGATTCCTTTATTTATTTATTTATTGGCCAACAGACTCTTGAAATGGCACTGGACAGGGGAATGGAAAAGATTAGATTAGGAATTTGTGCACAGGGGGCCAATCGCAAATTAATTGCTCTACTTCTGAAATAGTGAAAATGGGTTGTTTGGCTGAGGCAAGAAAACCTAACATTTGTAAACAAAACTGGCTTTGAGAACCTTCTAGTCGTAGCACGTGAAGAGCCTCTCTTGAGATTAGTGTTAGAGAAGAGGAACTCAGCAGAGAACTTCAGAAGGTGGGAAGAAGTGTGAATGGCCTGGCTAGGGGAAGAGAGGCCAGTGAGGAGTCCTGGCTCCCTGGCTGAAGGCCCAGACATGAAGGAGGGAGGCTTCTCTGCGCCTCTCACTGTTCTCGTGGCTTGCGGCCCCTGCTGGACTAGTCCTCCTGAGTTTCCCTTGGCACGCAGTCTGAAACTCAGAAATCCCAGCGGCATGAAGAGGGCTACAGAAGGCAGCTGATGGTGTTGGCTGTCCAACAGGACTCTGAAGCCAGGTTGAAGCCAAATGTTAGGGGCCAAGCCACCACTGAGATGAGATCACATCAAGCTGAAAGAGCCCAGAACAGAAAACCCTCAGACCTCAGAACAGGCATGCACCCAGGCAGCCCACTCTCAGAGGACACCAGCTCCTCTGGCACCAGGATGCTCATCTCTCCATCGTGGTGCCTCAGAGCATACAAAAGCCCCTCATATCATCACCCAGAAGGGAGAAATCCTGAGAGCTGTGCCTATATCAAAGACTGCAACTGTCAGAAGCAGCTGGGATTGCCATTTGTCAGGCATTTAAACAGACTGAGAGTCACGGGGATACTGTGCTAGGGGTTAGTTATACCACGATGTGTCTAAGTCTCCCTTGTTCCAGCAGAACCTGGGATCACAGGAAGATGGCATCTATGATGGAAAGCTGAACAAGCCACATGTTCTGTGCATGTGAGTGTGTACCTCTGTGACGTAATTCTGCCACCAATGCAGGATTCTATCATCTATTACTTTCTCAGAAAAATTAGAAAATTAATTGTCAAGGTTTATAATTTCAAATGCACTAAATGTCCTTAGACCCATCTAATAAAAACTGACTTTTTATGTTCTCGGTGTGTGGCTATACACATGTGTATAGCATTGTATTTTCTATTTCCTCTTTTTCTTACATTTCCTGTGTGCTGAGCTGGGGTATTTGGTTTTCTGAATGATGCAATGGGTTAACAAGATAATGTATCAGGAAGGAAATCTTTTAAGGTCCAAGGACCTCGACACTACCTTTTGTTTCATTTTGATTAAAGAGGTGGGATTCCACGCAGTGGAAAGTTGTGCAGGTGGCCGTCTGGGAGCATACACCCCCTCTATGAGCAAGGGGTGGGGAGACACTGAATGCAAGTGGCGGAGGGGTCTCTGGCATCTCGCGCTTTGCCTACAGTTCTCTACTGCACTGGGTCTTGATGCTCATGGCCCAGGCTCTGTAACAAGAAGAAAAAGTGATGTTTTCACTTGTGAGATTCTAAACCTGCTAACCCTCAGAGAAAGGAGTGGGTGATTGCCTGGAAAACGACTCATACATTCCTTGAACATTTCTCTCTGAAAGCAACCACTTTGCAAACCTCTAGGGCCCATCAGGACCTCCAGTAACTGTGGGAGGTTTTCTTTTCTGAATAGAAATGACTGAAAGTATTGATCAGGATTATACTCTCTCTGTATATTAATGTTTTGGGGATGTCAACAGTCAATCAAAACTTCAAGTGCAGTATTTTGGAAAGTTAGGCATGACCTAATTCTAGTTAACTGGAAATACTTCTAACTAAAAATGAATATATTTTGAAATGACAGAATGCTTAAATGATGCTCTCCAATGAGTTGAAACAAGAATTAATAAAATACAATAGGATATAAATTGAACATATTTACTTTTAAAAAAGACATATCTTACTGATTTAACTAGAATTTTTATCTGACTAGCTGCATTTTTTCTTTTTGTCCCTTTTTTGGATTTTCAAGACAGGATTTCTCTGTGTATCTCCGTCCGTCGGAACTCACTTTGTAGATTAGGCTGGCCTTGAATTTACAGAGATCCACCTGCCTCTGTCTCCCTGAATGCTGGGATTAAAGGTATATATCACCACTGCCCGGCTTTTTTCTTTTTTTCTTTTTTGAGGGAGGATTTCTCTGTGAAACTTTGGATCAAACCTTTTCTGGAATTCACTCTGTAGACCAGGCTGGCCTCGAACTCACAGAAATCTGCCTGCCTCTGCCTCCCAAGTGCTGGGATTAAAGGTGTGTGCCTCCACGGCCCAGCTAGCTGCATTTTTAAAATACCCAGAAATGGAGAGATTATCGGCACTAATATGGATATCTTAACATTATGTTATGTTTGGGTGAGTCTTTCGAATGAAAGATAATCCAACTTAATGAACAGGGCTTAGGCTGTATGCTAATGAGTACATGAGCCATGATCCACTTGTCAATGAGACAGAAGAAGATTGTGTCTTACAAGATCATCCACCACCCGGTCAGATGAGCCATTTCCAGTATTCTGCCTTTCACATCTGTGCCATGAATGGACACGTGTCCTTTTGTTCTCTCTCCTGTAGGGGGGAAGAGTGATTCACACATAAAGATAGGTTAGGCCACTCTATGCCAGTCCCCCACATTCAGAACTTTGACAAGTGTAGTTGGGAGCCAGCTGTGAGTACGCACAGGAAAGCCACTCCAAAAACTCAGGTCCATCTTCCTGAGAGGACAATTTTACCCCAGAGCACCATGCAGAATTAACTTCACCTCCGGATAAGGAGTGTTTAGGAAACATGGATGCTTAGTGACAGGGTGTCACAGAAGGCTGTGACATGGTCAGAAGGATAAACGTGGAGACTCTGGGGATGACACCTCTGGGTTTCCAACCCAGCTGGCTCAGGCCTCCCAGGTCTCTGTTCTTGCCTGCTCAGGTAGGAGGGAGGAGTGACGACAGCCCCAGGGAGGACTGAGGAAGAGAACTGAGTGCCAAGTTCTTGCCCAGTCTTTGGGAGGACTCCTTAGCCTCCTCTGCTAGGAGTTCTAGTAAAACACACTAACACATATGTGCGTGTAGATAAAATTCGTTAACAGAAACATGTAGTTTAATGTGCACTGGAGATGCTGTCAAGCTTGGGAGTAGGCTGGATACCCCAGCCTCACGCCTTCACTTCCTT
This sequence comes from Ellobius talpinus, assembly GCA_001685095.1. Classification (NCBI taxonomy): domain Eukaryota; kingdom Metazoa; phylum Chordata; class Mammalia; order Rodentia; family Cricetidae; genus Ellobius; species Ellobius talpinus. The sequence continues at coordinate 624 of LOJH01002189.1, read as the reverse complement.
GCTCACTCCCACCAGGCTCAGTTCAGTAGAAAAAGAACCCCAGGAACTACAGAAGCTTATATGACTGTGTTCTCATATCCAGAGACGTTCTAATCCTCTCTAGAGTAATTTGGAAATCACCCCATTAGTTCTCCTTGTCTGTGACTTTATCTTCCCCACGTTCTCCAGTTTTATAATTCTTACTATAACGATGACAGAGCCACAGGGACAGCTGCTGTTGGTTCACTCACACCGAGCCCTGTACTAGGTCCTTTGTGCACATTGATCCCTCCCACAATTCGGGGAAGTTGTGCTTCTTGTGCTTTTATTCACACGTTCTTGTGTTTGTTTGTTTGTTTGTTTGTTTTAGATGAATAGCACATAACCATGGCTGTCCTGGAACTCCCTCTGTAGACCAAGCTGCCTTGAACTCCAGAAACTCACCTACCTCTGCCTCCTGAGTGCCACGACCACCACTCAGCTCTGAGTGTTTTGAGATAGCAAGAGCTATCTCTTCCACACCAAAGTTCTTGAAGAGCTGGCCCTCCCTTGAAACAGGTCACCTGGGAGGCTGGCTGTGTGGAACACAACCCCCGGCCCCTGCTGTTCATCCATCTGCCACCTAAGGGTTTGAACTGACCCCCA
>LOJH01002188.1:26708-44090 GCA_001685095.1 Ellobius talpinus | reverse complement strand
GACCTTTGGAAGAGCAGGCAATGCTCTTAACCACTGAGCCATCTCTCCAGTCCAGGAGGATCTCTTTTGCTAACCAAATCATCAGTCTGCCCCACCCTGCCCCCCAAATAAAACCGCTCCATCTTCCATATTCATGAAATGCTGGAAATGAGAAAAACAAACTAGAAGCTAAGAAAAAAAGATCAGAAGTTGGGCAGTGGTGGCACACGCCTTTAGTCCCGCACTTGGGAGGCAGAGGCAGGCAGATCTCTATGAGTTCGAGGCCAGCCTGGTCTACATAGCACGTTCCAGGACAGGTCCCAAAGCTATAGAGAAACCCTGCCTTGAAAAAATAAGGTAAATGAAAGTGACAAAAAAAATCTATTACCATACCCCAAAAACATTGTGTTCGACAGCTATCAAACACACATTTTTAGAATGTAAACTGTTTGAGGCCACTCCCATTTCAGCGCACACAGGACTTGGTTGGTGTTTGTTCAGCTGGGTGTGATGCAGCGAACCCACCTCTCTGCTGTAGACCCGGCACACCTGACCCCCAAATGAAACCCCTAACAACCTACTGCTAATAACTCACAGGGAAGAGAATCTGTCACTTACAAACAAGAGAATGAGCCTTGATTGAGGCCACCCTGTCCTTGCCTGATGGCTGAGATTGCTAGAGGAGATGCTATGGCCTCAGGCCTGGGAGAAACCACAAGTACTGATGTACTGATCCCTGGAAGCACTTCCCTTGCAGGCTTTGTCTGTAAGGACTTGCGGGAATTTACTATTAAGAAAACAAGCAAGCAAAAACAAACCCAAAACCATAAAACAAAAAAGAATCCCCCAAAACCCTGAAGCCCACCACTGTACACAGGTGGCTTTTCCTTCTTTTCAATACAGTCCATTTAGGTAGGCCTTTGTTTACAGCCACTTTTATCTAGATAATAAGGTTGTAAAAACACCAATCAAATGAAGTACTGCTATTCTCACCCGTTTTATTTTTCCCTTTCCTTTCCAAATACCTTAAGGTGCTTAAGATAAATGAAGAGATACCCAACTATTAAAGTGAACAGATGTGTGTGTGTGTGTGAGACACAGGGATTTGCCCTCCTGGACCACAAACACCACCCTGGAGTCCTGTGTCACACAGGTTAGCAGAGGTCTGAAGGCCTCAGAGCTTCACTTCTCAAAGCAATACACATACACTCTGCTGATCTTTCCACCACCATCCACAGGGCCCCTCAGAAGAGATTCATAAGGCTTCTTGATGTTGGCATGAGGCTTTCCATATGTTTACAACTCGCCTTTCCCCCCAAAGACTCACGTGCAAAAAATGGCAAAACATAAATAAGAAAAACAAAAAGGGCAATATGAATGTGAACTTGAAAAGCTAATTTATTGCTGTCAAACTTCTAAGTCAGTGAAGGTGCCCCCTGGTAAGAGTCCTAAAGGCTTAGTTCAGTTAGTGCAAGAGTCAGAGAATGAGCCATGGGCTGGGGACCATACAGTGAACTAGGGAGACTGCTGTGGGGCTGAAGAAGCCCTGTCCCACTCCAGAGTGCACATGCCTGCAGGGTCAGGAGCACACTGAAACACCAGGGCCAAACACAACTTGGGGAGGAAAGGGTTTATTTGGCTTACACTTCCTCATCACTGTTCAACTGAAGGAAGCCAGGACAGGAACCTGGAGGTAGGAGCTGCCATAGAGGAATACTGCTTACTGGCTTGCTCCTCATGGCTTGCTCAGCCTGCTTTCCTGTAGAACCCAGGACCACCAGCCCAGGGATAGGCCCACCCACAATTGGCTGGGCCCTTCTGCACTAATCACTAATTAAGAAAATGCCCTACAGGTTTGTTTGCTTACAATCTGACCTTTCGGAGGCATTTTCTCAACTGAGGTTCCCTCCACACAAATGACTACACCAGCAGTTCTCAACCTGTGGGTCTTGACCCCTTTGGAGGTCACATATCAGATATCTTACATATCAGATTATGATTCATGACAGTAGAAAAATTGAAGTTATGAAGTAACAACAAAATAATTTTATGGTTGTGGGCGGGGGGTGGGGTCACTACAACAGGAGGAATTGTATTAGGAAGGCTGAGAACCACTCTTCTAGACTGTCAAGTTGACATAAAACTCGCCAGCACAGGCCGGATAGCTTACCTGTGTAAGGGGATAAAGCATGATGCTGTCCAGATGAGATATCAGTCTAGACCTGATCCATGCAGGACTCCTTCACCCAGCAACTGCATCCCACTGCCTCCTGCAATATGACTCTCCCAGATCCTCCTATCCTTGAAGCATGGCTCTGAAATCCCTCTCCCTTCCAGTCTCATGGTAAGGGTCTTGATTTTAAGTGCAGTTGCTTTCACAGTAAATATATCCTTTCTCTATGAAATATGGATGCTAGAAAGGGCCACCTACAGCCTTATTTTAAAAATCTTTTTGTGTCTAAGTTTTCCCATCAATAAGCTGTATCCCAGGGTTCAAGGGATGAGAATAAATTAACTTTAACCACTTTAACTTGAACACATTTATTGTCACCCTATTTGCAAGATCCTGACCAGCTGTGAGACCTACTGTGGACATTTGCTCAGCTCTGGAGCCCCAGAGTAGGATGGCAGCTCTCTTAGTTGTCTCTGCCTTTGAAAATAAGAGCTGGAACACGTCCTGTGACCAGGTGAAACCCAGAGACTAGAGAGAAAACTCCTACGATGCCAGGGATTGCAATGTTCTTTCAATACATGATATCACCATGCTTAGTTCTGTGTTTGGGTCCCAAGTCACACAAAGAAGGACTACACAAACTAAACTCAGAGTGATGTCATGCAGCTTCACGGCACCATCCAAAGGACATTTCTTGTGGTTAGCTTGAAGTCTTCCCAACACTAACAGATCTTCATAATGAAGGGTTTCAATGTTCCCTTGTAAATAAGAGAACAAAACTACCCAAATATCCCCTGATAGATAGGTGGATGGATAAAGAAAGTTTTGTACACAACAATAGAATATTATTCAACCTTAAAAAAAGTCTTGTCACACATACAGGACAACTCAACCATAGAGAGTGAGTGAAGCCCTGAGTGAATGTGTGTTGTAGATACGGCTGTGCCCATGTCAGGGACCTCAATGTGCCAGTGCCAAAATCACAGTCACAGAAAGTAGAAAGGTAAATAAATGCCAAGGGCAGGAGAGGCTAGAGTTTCTGTCTGCCAAGATAAACGTTCTGGAGATCTGTTGCACAATATTATGGCTATGCTTAAAATTATACACATAACAGCAGTTATGGCGGCATGCTTAGTATTGTTCCTTACAGTGGTAAAGCTATAATTAGAAAAAAACCCCAAATAGCATTTTTACTTCTGTTTTTGATGTGTATGTATTTGTTCATATGTGTATACACACATGTGTATAAAGGCCAGAGGTCAATGTTAGTTTTCTTTCTTGACAACTTTCTACATTATTTGCTGAGACTGGGTTCCTCAAGGAGCCCGTAGCTAACTGATCTCACCAGGTCGGCTGGCGACTTTCAGGGATCTGCATTTCTGCTACCCAACCGCTTGGACTGCAGATGCTCACAGCTGCATCTGGTTTTCGGGTGGGTGCTTGTGATCTGAACTCAGGGCTTGGGCTTGGAGAGCAGGCGCTTTATTGACTGAGCTCTCTCTCCAGACTAAGTAAGTATTTTTTTTTAAATTATGCTTTGTGTCTTTCACAGCATGCCTCCTTATCGCACCCATTCCTCCATCCTTCCCCCCTGCCCCAAAAAACACAAAATAAAATTTAAGACAAAAAAGGAAGAAGGGGAAAATCTTGTAATGGAAGAAGCTGCAGTGAGTCATGCAATAAATCGCTTTATAGCAATCACTGGTCTGATTCAAGGCCCCTGGTCTCTTGACACTGGGTCATCAGCACTGAGCTCTCACTGGGATTCTTCCTGGACATCCCATTACTCCTTTGTGTTGTGGAGATCCTGCAGCCTGGGTCCACAGGACTGATGACCTGGGATAGGCCAACATAAAAACCCTGGTTCTGGGCCTGGGTAGTTGCAGGGCTTGTCAATCGGCCAGCTCTATGCTGTCTTTGCCACCAGGGTAAGCTCTGGCTAGGTCACCTCTTTGTAGTGATGAGCAAGTGGCAGGGCCTTCAGGGCCAGCTCTACTGTGCTGCCCAGTAGGTTTAGGGGCCACTCTTGCGACCGAGTACTGCAGCTGATGAGGGGCAGGAAGAACTCTCCTGTTCTTATGAGCTCAGGACCAGCTCTTCCACCTGCCTCAGGCATTGATGAGGGGAGCATCTCTCCCTTGCCCATGTTGCCACAAGGCAGGTGGGTAATGGAGACAGTAATCTCTCCCATGCTCACAGCACTGGGGCTGGTTACCCACACCTCTGCCCACAGGGTCAGCTTGACTGTGCTGCCCAGGCAAGGTGCAGGGCCTGCTCTTCCGAGTGTTCCAAGGATGCATTTTAAAAGTATTATTTAAGGTCTCTAGAAGGGAGATTAAAAATAATAACAAAATCTCCAGATAACTGGAGAAACATGGATAGCTGAAGTTTGTGATTAGCTCTGTCCCTGATAGAACACAAGAAAGTTTTGGGGCACAGAAGATGGCCTTTGGGGTGGAGTGTGTGTGTGTCTGTGTGTGTGAGAGAGACACACACAATGAGGTCTTAGAGGGCCCAGTGGCCAGAACTGACTTCTAAAGCTTCCTGTTTCCTCGAGGTTAATGAAGTTGTTCTGTCAGACAAATGCAGGAAAGAAATATGAAGATAGAACCCCACCTCTCTTTTTTAGAGTAACTTGTAGGACCCAGAGTGAGTACAGAACCCTGCTTGCCTACATTCAAAGGCCAGGATGAGGGTTAGTGACCCTGGTTCCACTCCTTGGTGGCTGATGTCACAGGGATCATAGCTCTCCTGTGCTTCCACAACTGTACAGTGACACAGCTGGTCCTCATACTGCACTCTTCAGGGGCGACATGCTCCAAATCACACAGAGAGAGCAGAAAGGATGGCACAGAAGTGACTGGCATGCCTAGATGAGTCAGCTTCACCTGCAGAGAGTGGCTAGCTCCCTTCTCATCTGTAAATTGGAAGAGTGTGGTCTTCTGCCTTCCCAAGGAAGCTACTGATAGAACTGAAAACATAAGGCTAGAGCCTGCCTTCCTGGGGTCCCAGCAATACGGGCAGGCTCACAAACTGGAATAAAGGGACATGAATTTCAAACAGCTCCACTGTGGCCTGGAGAAAGAATCTTCTGTCTGTCTGGAAAGGCCAAGGAGAGATCTAAGTGGGGATGGGGCGGGGGTGGTGATGGTCTTCAGAGAAAGTCTTGAAGTCACGGCTGAGGGGGAATCGGAAGGGGAAGACACAGCCTGGGCACAGAAACGCAGATGTGGAGGGCTGCAGAGAATCTACACTAGAGCAAGACAGCTGCGAGACTGTGGGAGCAGGGCTGAGGAGGGCGGAGGACCAACACCATGAAGGAAGGTGCACTGAAGGCCAAGGAGACTATCCACCACACGGAGGAATGCTGGCAGCCTTTTCCGCCCAAGGGCAGCCCTCCTGCTTGAAACCCAAATACTCCAGGCTCATTTCTGTGTAGAATCCCTGAGTTAAATATTTACTTTGTGTGGGGCCAAAGTATCTACTGCAGCTCACTTATTTGGGGGTAAACACATTAAAGAAATGTATACACTAAAACAAACCGTCCCCTCCCTACTTCCACCACACACAGAAAAAAAAAAAGAGACTGTCATTCAAAAAAAAAACCCTGAAAACTACACCGCAGGCTCAATTTTCCTGAGTGGTTGAGACAAGGTATGTATATATAAACAGTTTCCCGATGCTCCATGGGGTTCCTCCGATTTGTATTCCTTGAGAAGCCAGTGGGCACGGGGTGAACAGCGAACAGTTTCCTCTAGTGAGTTACATGGCCACTTTACTGAACTTCACAAGGAGTCATTAGCTGGATTTTATGATGATGAGGACTTCCAGGTGTGAGTTCCCTTCTGATTGTTTTTTTGATTAAAAATCAGACAAGGCAGAGCTGGCTCTGGATGATGAAGGAACCTGCAACTTTGCCTCACCAGCTGGCTCTAGGACGGAGCCCACAAAGCAGCAGATTCAGGTGGTGCTTCGCCAAGAGAAAAGTCAGCCATCAACGTGGAGAGCCGTTATGGGCTTACTTTAAACATTTTGTTAAACTTGAGATTTTTCTTGCAGAGACATTCCTGGCTGCTTCCATCTCATCCTAGGTGACCGGACGAGCGACTGACTGAGGTTAGCCATAGGTCATTCAGTCTGACGACTGGTCCACCCATATTGCTATTAGCTGATTAATAGGTGTTTATTTTTAGGGTTTGAACTACCTGCTAGGCTGAGGCCAAGGCAGGCTGATATCAGAAGTTCCTGGTGAGTGTCTTGTGCTTACAAAAGACCTTACCTTCTTGTGTGGTTGTTGGCATGGCTGCAGCCCTTGTCCAGCCAGTGAAACTCAATACCATAAAATTTAATACCAAAGGCAGAGAAACTTCCCCTCCCTGTTCATTATAAAAAGGGTTACTGCAAAAATAGATCCATTATTGCTTTGGAAATATTTTTATTAATTCCTTGAGAACTTCATACATCCATACAGTGCATTTTGACTATAAGAAACAAATGAGACCAGCTAGTTAGGACAACTGAGTGAGTCACTCGCTGCACATTAAATGTGAAAAAATTTAAACTCCTAATGTGTCTAAAGTCTTCCAATACCATAACTTTATAGCTTTCATTGACAATATTAAATGCAGGTATATGATAAAATAAAACCTATATGGATATATGGACTTTCCTTGTTATAGGATTTCTGATTCTATGGGATTCAGATGCAAAATCAGAAGATGATTACTCTGTTAATGTCAAGTTCAGAAGATGCTACAGTTGTATGTTTTCCTGTGCTTTGTGTTTCTATATCTCACTAGGCAGTGTGCTCTACGAAGGAAGAACCCTGTCTCCATCAGTACTGGAACTTGGTGGTGCGTGGCATGAACAGTCGAAGGGCAGACAGAAAAGTAGCACAGGGCACCTCTGCCTAGCTGTTCTGTTAGTCTAGCCAGCTTTGAACCCTGTGGCACACACAAGGGAGGCTAGTTGAGTTAAAAATTGCCCAAGGACTTGTTAGCAAACTTTCACAGGAAAATAGGTCTGTGACTTTTCCCAGTTAGCTTATAACTGTCACCTCAGCCTTAATGGCAGGTTTTGTCCCAGCACTGGCACCTCTTCCTTACCTTTCAAGCGAACACAAAAGCATTTCCAGCTAGACTTTTGAACAGTAGCAAGCCTTAGAAGTCAGGTTTGGGAAAGGCTCACAGCAGCTCTATCCCTTGTGAGAGCCTGAGGGTGCCCTTGTGAGAGCCTGTTCACGACTCTCAGGCTCTCACAAGGCTGCAGACCAAGGTCCGGTTGTATTTCTACTCTGAGGATAGATGCTCAAGATCTCAAGAGACTGAAAGTTCAGAGTGAAGTTGTTACATCCACAATTTGATCAGCAAGGCCTGGAACAGGGACATGGATGGCAATTTGCCACCATGATTTCCACAGGGAAGCAACCCCAGAGCCTTTGGTCTATTTTCATGATAGACGCTACACAGATCAATCACCCAGAGCTCCTGACACCTTCATAAAGCTTTTTAGGCTTATTTATAGACCAAGCATTAGTTTGACTGAAGCGGACTTACAGGTGCCATTTGGAAGGACAGTTCTTTCATGTCACCGATTATTACACACGGACAGGCTCTAGAATGGATCTGCTTTCGGCAGGACCAACCATCCCCATGCCACTTTGGCAGCCCCTCAATTTTAACGCCATCAGGTGGTTGCTGCCACTCTGGGACCTTGGCGTTTCAGAGAGGATGGGAGAGGTATGTTAGGAAGGGGAAGGGTACTGCGCGTACAGAAAAGCCTTTCACAGTCACGGTATGATAAGCAAACTCTGTCATAGTTTGAAAATTGGTTAGCACAAGGGGCTTGCTTTTTATTAAATTTCACTTAATTTGATAAGATTAATATTACTAATTCAACAATAAAAAAATGTGTAGTTTATGGGACTGGAGAGATGAGCACAGCGGCCTAAGTTTGGTATCTACTTTGAGGTGCTCACAAGCACCTGTAACTCTGGCTTCAGGGGATCAAACACCCTCCCTTGGCCTCTGCTGGCACTGCACTCATGTGCACAAACCCCAACACAGACATAGATATATATGTAATTAAAACAAAACACCTTTGAAAGACATGTAGTTGGAAATACTACAGTGGCAAAAGCTTCCACTATGCATCTTCATGTTGATTAGATTCACTACTCAAAAATTTAAATGCAGTAGCCAAAACAAGAGCCTGTAAAGATTCAGAGGACAGATTTTCTCAGGTTCCATCTTGATTTTCCAAGTGGTTATCACACTCTGATTAAGTTTATTAAAATGTTTCTATATTTATTTATTAAAGGACTAGGCAACATTAGTTTAAGAAAATGGTTTGCACTCTCAATTTGCTTGTGTGTGTGTGTGTGTCCCTTTTTCTGGAAAACTGTATATGCCGTTTCTTACCCAAAGCAAATGAAAGCCATGCCGGGAAACTGAGGTACTGGGGTAGTCAGTGTGGGTTACACTGTAGCTGCTTCCTTCTCTGTGTTCTGGAGAACATAAGGAAAAGTGGGCGCTTACGTTACTCAAACTAAATAACTAACTAGGTGGCAAATACCATTTTCTTTTTCTTCCAGACAAGAGAAAATGGCATTTGCCAAGTGCTTTGCAGAAGTCCTCAGGCGACACTGACATGCTGTGTTTGGGAGGACAATGGAGCTAGAGAAGCTGAGAGCCCCAAAGACTGGACAGGGGTGCTGATGGCTTACCCAAGGCCCAGGGGAGCCTGGGGAGGTGGTGTGATCCCACTACCCTACGGACCCTATTACGTTGATAAGTCTTCAAATTGAGTCAGATAAAAACAAAAGCTTTGCAATTTGCATCTCAATTTCTAGAACGAGATCTGAAATTTTATTCTTACTCAGGTTGCTTAAATGCAGCCAATCTGACAAGACTGCTAAGCAATACTAAAATAAATTTTAGCATGAATGTATTTTGAAATGGATCAAGGTATTTCCATTGAGATACCATCACCTCCCTTTCGTGAGCATCAGCCACAGACACACCTCCAGATTCTGTAAATTGGTTTTTGGAAAGGCATTTGAAACCATCTAAGGTGATAGAAATTTTCATCTGTCATTAATAGCCTTTAAAAGTTTTCTTTTCAAAATCATGCATGTTTTATATTTTGTTCAAATTTATGATTACCATTATAGTTATCTCCTTAATCATGGAGTGAGAGTTTTTTTTTTTTAGGTAAAGGGAAAACATACTGGTTAGTTCAATTTCACAATTCCAAGTTACACAATTAAAAAAATGTGTCCCCCCAAAAATGTACATCCAAATATTTTCTTAATTTCCTTATCAATAATATAAAGTACCTAATGCTTGATTTTTTTTATGATTCCTATATACTGGGAAGTAAAGAAAAGCAAAAGGATTCATAACATTTCTGAGACAATGGGGATGAATCCTTGAGTGGCAGAGCAGACTATGTTCCCAGATCAATAAAGTCCAGCTATGTGTACTATGAGAACATCTCAACTTAATTAACGTTAGTTAACAAAGCCGACTTGGAGGTGTTCAGTATCTCCACTATAATCTTTAGAGCATGCTGAATGTAATCAGGTGTGTGTGGGGGGTATTCAATGGCAAAAGTGAGTAACTGCCCAAATTACACAGCAGACACCCCAGACTCTTAAAGGGTAAAAATATAGAAGGAAAGGACACTTGCTCTGGAATGGCAGAAAAGGGTTCCCTGTGTCTGGCTCATTTTTCAAAGTATAGTACATTGTTAATGCAAATGAAAATGTAGGTGAAGAAAGTCCAGAGTCCCCGCTACAGCCTAGGATATAAGCGCGGAAGAAGGAAGAAGAATCAGGAAGATGAGTGAGAGAGACACTGGTGGGGGAAGCAGGGAAGGGAGGAGTCTCAGGAGTGAAGAGTATGATTAACACTGCCACCGTGGACGACAAGCATCAAGACAGTTAACTAGGAGATACTGCAACCCCAGGGTGGGGTGGGGAGGGAGGGACAAAGTCTGAGGATATCTGGTTACCAAGAAGCCAGACTGCAGAGAGAACAGAGCAGGTGGGAGCAGGATGTCCTCCGCGCCCCCACACCCAAGCATAAGGGTAGAAGGTCAAAAGGATGGGACAACAGCAGAGTGAAAACAAGGAGCTGCCACTGTGAGACGGGCACATGACAAGCACAGAGGACGATGAAAGCTAAATTAAAATTCTTAGGGTTTACGGACCTAGGGTGATTTCAGAATATTATTTAAATAAAAAAGACAAATTACATTCTTAATAAACAGAGTTAGAAAGATATCAGAAATGTAACCCAATCCATAGCAGATATTTACTATGGCAACAGTGTTTTATATTCATAGGACTGAGAACTGGAATGTATCTAACGGAATAAAAAGTTATCTTAAAATACGTATTTTCAGCTTTGTTGCCTAAAACTCTCATTAACAACCAACCTCACGTTATGGATATGGGTGCTTACTGTAATATTCCCATTCGTCTCATTCTCATTTTTTGCTCATGAACACTGACAACATTTAACTATGACTGATCTTAACTGAGAAAGGGAGGACTCTTAAAATACTGACCATGGCTCTGAAAATGTCTGGCTACCATTGTGAGCTGCGGGGGTTCAGTCATCTTCTTGGTGTAGTGGTGTCAGACTAACAAGACGTAACAAATAGTGAGGCAAATTAAACTTTGGGTCAGCGCCCTCTCACTTACAATAAATCTTGGGCTCAAGAATTATGGCTTCACTACTAGTTCATTCTACAAGAAAGTATTCGAGCTCCCGGGGGTTTCTTAGCTTCCAATTAGTTATCTGCACAAGGTAACAGGAACAGTATTTCCATGGGTCACCAGAGAGCTAGTTTTCAAGTTGTGATGTGAGAAAAGTCCCCAGACCAACCGCCAGCTCTGGCTGTGAGCAGCAGCTCTTCTTTGCACTGTGGTGAGTATGTGGATGTACTGTATTTGGACAGTCCTGTGCACCTGGCCTCACCTGGCTTCGACACATGACTCTCCAGCTCTCTAGGTTACTAAATCACATGCTCCCTGAATGTCAGTCACCCTAAATGAAACATGTCTGTGCTTCCGATAAAAGACTGAAGCGTGGGGGCTCCAAGTCTGTGGATTTGCCTTTGAGTTAACCAGAAGGTTCAGCTGGGTGTGGTGATGCATGCTTGTAATCCCAGTACGTGGTGGCTGCAACAAGAGAACTGAAAGATTCAGGCTATCTTGGGCTACACAGGGAGACCCAGTCTCAGCAAGCAAACAAACAAATCACAACAAAAGCAAGCCAAGTCAAGCAAAATAGAACCAAAGCAGAAGAGCATCAGATGGATTTTTGAATTTGTTGTCACTACTGCTCAGGGCCTCTTCTGACTACTGCTATATAATTTTACTATAGGGGAACCCAAGTGTTTGTGATTAACCTGTGGGTATTTTCTCCAGCTGACTTAACAAGCCTAGAACATCCTCAAATAGTAAGTCTAATCATTCACCCAATTGTCAGAAATACACAGAAATACGAAACACAGAATTCAATCTGCACAGAAAACTAAACCTTCATAGAGGAGCTTGCGTGGCACCTGAGATCAGCCCATAGCTCATTCAGAACGATAGCCCTTTCTTTGTGGCCCCATTGAGATATTGCTTGAGTTAACAGCACTTGGTGGTTTTACTTGGGTCAGACAAAAGGACACACACACACACACAAACACACACACACACACAGAGCCATGAAATCAGCAGGGGAATTTTCTCAAAAGTGCTGCCCACAGGGAATTCCTGCCTATTCCAGCAAGATTCCCCATATGCAACAACTATGTTTACAGCACTGAAGGAAAAATTAGCAAAGAGGAGGACAGTTGCCTAGCACACAGGGAAACTAAGAAGAGGGGGATTTTTTTTTTACCAAGTAGAGCTAAAGGGAGAGGTGAGATAATTCAACATATATGCATTATTTAAGATAAGATCAACCCCCATCCCTTCAAAGAAATTTATGAGAAGGAGAGAGTTTGTCCTCCTAATGAGATCAATTATTCTTCCTTGATGTAAAGCAAGTGTAACAGGGACAACGGGAAAACTCTGAGCAGACACATCCTCAAGTAAACAAGGACATTAAGTTTTCTGTATTCCTTCTGTGTAAACTACATTCTAGCCCTAGAGTAAAGGTCTTATAACTGTTTCCGCTGGCCCTGGCTCCGCCTCTGCCTCTCCTCCATCCAGGAAGCCCCCCCCCACTCTGGCAGACACTTTACATAGTTTGTCACAAATCTTTCCTCTAACCGCATGAGAGTTATTTTGAATCCATTTACAAATTCCATCTTCTATTTCCCAAGTGTTCACTATATGCTCATGTGCACCATGGCTCAGAAGCAGCACTCACGCTGTTAGGTCTGGGCTCTGTTTAAACAAGTGCCGCTAGTTTCATCATGCCATCATTTAAAAACAATGAACACTTTGGGGCTTAGTAAATGAAAAAGGCTGTCACTGACTGGGAGAAAGGCACATTTTCCTTGTGACAAAGTCCTTCCATATTAGTCCCCTTGCCTATTTGAATTTATCTCAGACTTTTAGGAGAAAATTAGGAATCTGAAAATTACACATTGGAACTTGAAAAAAAAAACCTTTTAAATAGCATTAAAAAGAAAAAATCTCCCCCATTCCCAACATATGTTTTTACACAAATCTGCATGCTCCAATTAATCTGCCCAACTGCTGGAGTACGGCCGGACGCCTTAATCATCTTTACAAGCACAATGTACAATTTGTAGTCTGATTTCTACCGAGAAAAGGTGCACCTAATTTTGGATCTCCCCAGACTTAGACCTATTTTAGAAAATTATAATTTAACCATAGCTTCATACAGCCTTAAAAAGAGAAACTGTTTGCAGCTGCTCACAGGTCAGCAGCACTGTGATGGTCTGAGGACTGGAGGAGTCACTCTGCGGTACTGTCCCACTACACAGCACAGAAGACACGGACCGGAGGAGTCACTCTGCGGTACTGTCCCACTACATGGCACAGAAGACACGGGGATGAGAAAAATTCATCTCACCCTAACATCCGTCATTGGGAAAGGAGGGAGGAGCGGAGAGGCCCTGGGATGACCTGACGCAATGACATGCTTTTCCGGTCACCAGCCTGGCTGAGAGGCCTCTTTCTCTCTCTGGTGTAATAAATTAATGTGTAGTACAATACCATGTGTGGAACAAGGCACATTTCATTTCCTTTTTCAATCCCTTGGCTCAAGAGAATAGTCTTATGGGAAACGGCAATTGTATTTATTGTTATTTGATGATGAAATGTCACCTGAGTGAAATACCTGTATAATAATTTCTTTCATTCAATAAAGCTATCAGTGGATTTGGCTGCATTCAATCCTGCCATTTGTGTTTTACTACATGCCAACATCACTAAAGAGAAAAACTCCTGCGTGTGCTAGCGTTAGTTCATATTCGTGCCTATCCTAACCCCACTTCTCTCTTAAAAAGTTCTTTGCAGTCTAAAATGTCATAAAACCCTCAAGATCCAGAATGTCATTACCATTGTACAGTTTGGTACATAAAATCATTTTACATGAGAGCAAAGTGATGTGTTATTAGCTAGTCTAGAGAACCAAGATTTATGAGGACTGAGTTAATGGCATTAACATGCAATTATACCTAACTGTCTGGTAAACTGTAAACACCTTTGCTGCATCTTCTTGCTAATCTAAGGGAAGGCTCCCCAGCTACCTGGAACTCTGACATCTTCTTGGGGTTGGCTTTGGCCACACTACTGGCATGTTACAGTGATATTTAGGATTTTTTATCATAATTATGCATATAAATTACAGAAAGTAAAAATCACCTTGACTTTAGACTATTTTTTTCCTTATCCCTTCAGATAACTGGATATACCCTTGACAAGCTAGGGCTAGTAATTACTGGCTGCATGGGAGAAAATAGGCTCCTCTTCCTTAATTAGTCTGGTTACAATACAGGACTACTACTGGGGGAGGAAGCCCGTTTGAAGGGAGAACTACATTCTGGCCAATACAAACTTAAAATATCTTCCCCTGTGGGGAAAACCGCCAGAGACATAAGAAATCATTATTCTGAGGAACAGGGCTCTCACCTGTGCAGAGGCCATAGCCTGGATTTGTTGCCAGTTCCTCCAGGAACTGAGAATTTCGTAAGGGATGGGGGTACGTGTGCCTCTGTGCTCCAGGTGCCAAGCATGGGACCTGACACACAGTGGGGAGTTCCATGCATGCTGGTGGACGAATGTCAAACTTGTGAGTTTATTCCATGTTCGACACTGAATTCATGAAACTAGAGCCTTGTCCAACAAGCTCCCTCCCTGCACCCTGGCACTGCAGCTCTGGTTCCTGCACTCTGTGCTCAAAGGTAGAGGTACCATAGCTTCTATCTGAACCTTTACAACAGACACAAATATCTGTGTTAGATCTCTCACTACTGTGTTATTTTTAAATGAGCAGTAAAGGTCCTATGGGAAGGAATGAAATCAAGGTGCACAGTTGGTGGATTGGACATGCAAGCTGGGACCTGGTGAAGTCCAGTAAAGAAAGCAAAGAAGGACTGGGCGAAGTATCCAGGCTTGACCCTGACATTATTGCCTGTGTGATCTTGGCTGGGTTGCAGGGACTCTTTGGGCCCTCTTCTTCAGCTGTGAGTGTGAAGGGTGCAACCTTAGATGATCGCAAAGACTTTGTATTTAAAACTTTTATTATTGTTCTCATCTTTATAAGCAAATATGAGTACTACTGTATAATTTCCAAATAAGAGGGAGTCTAAAAAATATAGTTTCTCTACCCATTAAAAAGGAATAGCTTGAATTCTCCATAAGCAACAGCCTGAATTCCCCATTGTTACGTGTGGTTAAATACAATGGGACACATGTGTCAACCTTATCAGATTAGATAATTCCTTCCTATTTCAATCCCCTGTGCAAATGCAACACTCCAGAAACATGCGGCTAATCTCTACTATCAGGCTACACCTAAAGTATGCATATCATTGGGGATAATATCCTTGGAAGCCTGTGCTGGACAAAGTCCCTGGGCTTTCTGAAACCACAGGAAAAGTTTTACATATGTGCAGCTATACAGGAGAAAGTTCATGGCTTTAATTAATATTTAATTCAAAATTTTAGGAACCTTAGCCTAAATCATGGTCTAATGTCATTAATTGCTGTGCAGTGCCCTTGGAGTCAGACTTAGATTAGATGCCCAGCTCAGCCATTACTGACTCTCTGACCTTGTGGAGGTGTCAGCTCTCTTATGATTACAATAAAAATAATAACATCTACTCTATAGCATAGCTATAAGGCTTACTAAGAGCTATCCCTGGAATTAATGAATATAAAATACACTGGTCCAGAACTTGTCTCATAAAAGTACTTAATAAGCAACAAATACATTTTATGTTTTTAGTTAATAAGCGTAATCACGACTTCTTTAATTTATCTAAGTCTGCAATGATATCCACTTCTGGTCCATCAAAACGACCTTTGATGGTAGAGAAAAACTCCTCTCAAAAGATTTAGAGAGAAGGCCAGAGTGTAGGTTTGTGCCCAGTAGGATTCTGAGCATATTAATTAAATTGCATGGTAAGTGACTGCAGCCATCGGTTTAACTATGCTTCACAGTTTGGGTTTACACAGTGTTTCCCGGCTCATCCTGCTGAGCCATTGGGGATGTCTAAGTCGAGCATCTACGGCCACGAATAAGAGACTGAGACCGAACAGGAACACAGGGCTGAGTGAGGCGGTTTTGTGGGTCTCTTCTAATTCAGAGATTCTTTATTGTTCTTCACAAGTGAAGCAGAGGGAAACTCTCATTAAAAGGCTCTGACACCTGGGCCAGGATACAGCTCAGAAAGGGTGCTTACTTGCCTCGTGAGAATGCTCTGAAATCTACTCATAGATCCAAAGTCACAGGCTGAGCATGGCACGCAGGGCTCCCCTCAACACACACACACACACACACACAGGCCCAGCAGGGCACACAGGGCTTCCCCCACATAGGCCCCAGAAAGGCACACAGGGCTCTCCTGTGTCTCCTCCACACATAGGCTCAGCATAGCACATAGGGCTCTCCTGTTTCTCCACACACAGAGGCCCCAACATGGGACTCAGGGCTCCCTTGTCTCTCTGCACACACAAGCTCCAGCATGGCACACAGGGCCCCCTCACACACCTAGGCACAGTACGGCACACAGGACTCTCCTGTGTCTCCCCACACAAGGCCCCAGCAAGGCACACAGGCCCCCCTTTAACTGAAAATAGAGTTTCCCCCCTCACATAATGTATCTCAAGAAGAGTTTCCTTCCCTCTACTTCTAATTCTGCCCCACCTTCCTCCCATCCAGATCCACTTCTGCCTCTCATTAAAAAACAAACAGGCTTCTAAGGGACAATAATAAAATAAATACAATATAATAAGAGAAAACAAAAACTAACACACTAGAATTGAACAAAAAAAATGGGAAAAGAGATCAACAAAAGGCACAAGAAACAGAGACCCACTTGTCTGCACACTTCAGGAATCCTTGTAAAACACCTAACTGAAGCCATAATATATATGCAGAGGACCTGGCGCAGAACCAGCGCTTGCTGCTCTAGTCTCTCTGAGTTCAGAGTAACTTTGATCATGTTGATTTAGAGGCCTTGTTTTCTTGGTGTCCTCCATCCCCTCTTGTTCTTACACTGTTTCTGCCTCCTTTTCCACAGGGTTCCCTGAACCCCGAGGCGAGGGATTTGATGGAGATATCTCATTTAGGGCTGAGCATTCTAAGGTCTCTCAATTTCTGCATAACACTTGGCTGTGGGTCTCAGTATTGTTCCCATCTGCTGCAGGAGGAAGCTTCTCTGATGGTCACTGAGCAGGGCACTATCTATGAGTATAGCAGAATGACAGTAGGAGTCATTTTACTGCTGATTTTCTTGTTTGTTTACAACAGTAGTATTGGCTTTTCCATCAGTCCCTGGGTTACCTGATCTCTAGTTCCTGGTCACCCAAGCAGTGTTGGGTATGGTTTCCATCTGCTAGAGTGAGTCAAATCAGATAGTGGTTGGTTACGCCCATAAGCTTTGTCCACCACTGCCCTAGTGTATCTTACAGGGAAGCTACCATTGTAGATCAAAGGGTCTGTGGCTGCATCTCTCCTTTGGTAGTGTGCAGAGTGCCTTTCTTTCTTTCTTTCCTTCCTTCCTTCCTTCCTTCCTTCCTTCCTTCCTTT